>JAYJMB010002457.1:0-15257 GCA_036873735.1 Pouteria campechiana
GAAGATGTAACCCTTTTTGATACACTTTATTATGTCGATTGTTGGATGTTAATGGCTATATGATCTTGTTTCATTTGTGATGTTGTTTGCAATGATTTAATTTATTTTATTGCTTGATCATCAATATTATGAGTTAGATTAATTATTCAAGCATGGTTAAGGTAGTTACCATATGCTAAATCATGAGCTCTCTTGAATGAAAATGATAGATGGTTAAGGTAGAAACCATATACTAAAATATACAATTTTTGTTCATTATGCTCTTAAGCTTAATGAGTTTTCACCTCAATTATGCTACACACTATAGGTAATTACAACAAGTGAAAATACTTGGTTTAAACTCGCACACCTAATGGTAATAATCTTACTTTTGAAAGAATAAACCCAAGTGAAGCATTGAATCCAACATTACATTATCAGTATCATTTGTGGTGAAATCAAATCCCTAGACCTTTGCATCTTGCTAATCTCCCTACATTATTTTTAGTCATTGAGTTACTTGCATTCCATTAAGTTCTTAAAATTATACAACAATCTTTCATGTTTATTTAGTTATAAATACACTCTTTTTAAGGTTAGAATAGTTCAATAACTAAAATTAATTTAGTTGGTTTGATCATTCTCTATGCGATCGGCCCTTGCATTGTACACTATACTACTATATATTCATACACTTGCAAAGAATTATAATTTGAACCATCAAGTTTTTGGCATCGTTGCTGGGGAATGGTTCCAAATTGATTTGATTAAGATTAGTTATATTTTTTCTCTTTGTTCTTATGTATAATTTTATATAAGATTATTTTTAATTGTTTCCTTCTTTCCATTACAATATTGTGAATGCATAGAAGGAGATCTCTGAATCCTACTCCTTCCATTAAACAATTATACTGACAAAGTGGAAATTGAAATAGAGATTTTAAACGAAGGAGAAGAAGTAAACATGGTTGACAATGTGGAGAACTGAGTGGCTCAACAAGCGCAACATGCTCAACAGGCTCAATAATTAATGAAAGAGCTTGCACACCCTACTATAGGGATTTCACCTTCATACATTGTGTTAGATGAGGATGCTAGAAATTATGACTTGAAAAATATTCATTTTAACATACTTCCATCTTTTCAAGGGACAACTTCAGAGGATCCATTGACTTTCATTCGTGATTTCTATGCAACCATCCAAACATTTCCATTGCAAGGGCTAACAGAAGATCAGTTACATATGAGATGTTTTCCATACACTTTGAAAAATGCAGCCAAGACATGGTTTATGATAGTAGCCCCTGGCTCATTGATAATATGGGGAGTAGTTTATAATAAGTTCATTGGGAAATTCTATTCTCATGCTAAAACTATTGAATTGAGAAGCAAAATAGCTACTTTCTCTCAATTGGATAGTGAAGCTTTCCATGAGGCATGGGAAAGGTTTAAAGAAATTTTGGTTCAATGCCCTCATCATAGATATCCACTAGAGTTGCTTAACCAATTTTTCTATGATGCACTTACACAACCATGCCAAGCTATGGTTGACAATGCTGTAGGTGGAGCCATGGGGAAAAGACTCCGAAACAAAATTATGAGCTATATGAGATGTTGGGAGCAAATTCTCAATAGAAAAGTGTAAGAGATAGATTTAGGGGACTTTATGAAGTGAATTCTAATTCTGATCTATCAATGCAAATGTCAGAGATGTCTAAGTAGATGAAGGCAATGTGCTCTATGATGGTGCACCTGAAGCAACCACAACCTGCTCTAGAAGTGGTTTATTCTCTTTGTGGTAATTCAGGACATTCACCTAATGTTTGCCCTTCAAATGAACATTTTGCAGGTAATGTTGAGCAAGTTAATGCAATGAACTTCTACAACAAAAGGACATAGAATGACCCTTACTCAAATGCTTACAATCTTAGTTGGAGAAATCATCCTAATTTCACTTGAAACAATGAAAGAAATCAGAACGAAGCTGAAACATCATTTCAACCACAACTGAAGAAGCCTACACTTAACGAAACCATGCAGAGTTTCATTTAAGTAGCACTAACCCAGTTTTAAAATAATGCAACTAAATTCCAAAACATTGATTCTAGGTTCCATAACATGGAGGCATCCATGAAAATGATGGAAACTCAGTTAGGACAAATTGCAGAAGCAGTATAGAGCCATACACCTAGAAAGTTACCTAGCCAACCTAAGCAAGAAAAAGCAATAAGAACACTGAGGAATAGAAAGGTAATTGACAACAAGGTTGGAGAAGAAATTGATAATTCAATTATTTCTGCAGGAATGGAGAAAGACAAGAAAAATATTGAGGAGGAAGGGCATCCAAAGAAGGCAGTGTTTCCAGTAGTTGACCCTTCTGTCAACTACACAACAACCCCACCATATCCAAATGAGAAAATTCTAGTTTTAGAGGTAGCTAGTGCGCTTTTACAAACAAACCATGCCTCAAAACTCAATGATCCAGGTAGTTTCAATATCTTAATCACTATTGGAGGGACAAACAAGGTAAAGGCAATGCTAGAATTAGGTGTAAGCATTAATTTGATGCCTTATTCTGTTTATATACTACTTGGATTGAGAGAATTGAAACTCACTATAATGTCTCTACAACTTACAAAGAGATCAGTTAAATATCTCAGAGGCATTGTAGAGGACATTCTTATGCAGATTAATAAACTGATTATTCCTGATTATTCCTACAGATTTTGTTGTACTTTACATGGAAAGACAAATGATACCAGAAAGAGAAGTGCTTATTCTTCTAAGATGCCCTTTCATGGCAATCACTAAGACAATCATAGATGTGCAGAATGAGAAGTTGAAGATGACTGTCTTATATGAAACTGTGGATTTTTCTGTTTATAATTCTTTATCACTTCCTTCAAATCCTAGCGGATGTTTTCAAGTTGATGAATTGGACTCATTTATTTTATCAACTTTTGTGTAGGAGAAAATAATTGCTAAGCTAAAATTGGTGCTCACTGCAGATGGACTAGAGGAGGATGAAGAGATGATGAAGTTGAAAGCTGAACTTGATAGAGAAGAGCAAGTCAAAGAAGGAGAAGTTTCCAATGATGGGTTGTCACATGTGAATCTAGAAGTGGAACAACCACCTATCACATCACCCCAACTGGAATTGAAGCAATTACCTCAGAACTTAAAGATGTATTTCTAGTAAAAATAATACTTTTTCAGTGATTATTGCTTCTGACTTGTCTGTTGATGAAGAAATTAAGCTAATGAATGTGTTAAAAGAGCATAAAGGGGCTATAAGGTGGACCTTAGAAGACATCACATAAAGGGAATTAGCCCTACTATATGCATGTACAAAATTTTGCTAGAAGATGATGCAAAGACTTCCAGAGAAGCTCAAAGGAGACTTAACCCACATATAAAAGAAGCTGTAGGAGCAGAGGTGATCAAATTGTTAGATGTAGGTATTATCTATCCAATTTCTGATAACAAATGGGTAAGTCCAGTTCATGGGGTGCCAAAGAAGTCTGGTATTTCTGTTGTAAAAAATGACAATGATGAATTGGTGCTAATGTGAATGACTATAGGGTGCCGGATGTGCATTGACTAAAGGGAAACTCAATTCAGCCACAAGAAAGGATCACTTTCCCCTTCCTTTTATTGATTAGATGCTTGAAAGATTAGAAAGTCATGCTTACTACTATTTTCTAGATGGTTTTTCAGGTTATAACCAAGTTCCAATTGCCTAAGAAGATTAGGAGAAATCACTTTCACCTGCCCATTCAGAACATTTGCATATTGGAGGCTGTTGTTTGGTTTGTGCAATACCCCTGCAACTTTACAAAGGTGTATGATGTCCATCTTTTCTGACATGATTGAAAAGTTTATTGAGGTGTTTATAGATGATTTTTCTATTTTTGGAGACTCATTCGATGATAACCTTCATAACTTAAGGTTGGTGCTTAGGTGTATGGAAATGAATTTCACACTAGGCTGGGAAAAGTGCTACTTTTTAGTAAAGCAAGGAATTATGCTTGGGCATATTATTTTAAGTAAAGGCATTGAGGTAGATAAGGCAAAAATTGAATTAATTACAAAGTTTCCACAACCAATTGTTACTATGTTATAGCTATGTCCTTCATATTCTTGTGTTTCTATTTTGCTAAAGGATGAGCAAAGAGGTAAGTTTGGGGGTATTTGATGAGTGAATTTTATTCACTTGCATTACACATGTTTTAGCTTAGTTATTTGCAAATCATTATTTCTTTTAGATAAATTTCATACTTATTTGTTGGATTTTCTAGGTGTCTTGAAAATGGAAGGAAAAGACGAAGCTCAAAGGATGGAAAAGAAAACAACCAGCCAGCACCACTGGCGCTAGGACCCACGACCACCACTTGTCAGACAGCAAGCCGGCACCAGCGGCAACCCATAATTTTTATGGATTTTTTGCATTGTATAGCTGGGGGATTTTAAGGAAACGTTATGGCTTTTTTGGAGGGTTCTTCTCACTTCCATTTGGAGAGTTCTTTCTGAGGTTGGGAGGCCAAATTCTTGAAGTTTTCTTGTGGAAAAGAAGAAGAGATTGTAAGTAAGAAAGAAGAAAGAGAGAAGATGTTCTTCATTATGATCATCTTGTTAAAGGGAGTTGTTTTGGTTTTTTTTATGAACTAGATCTCTTTTTCTAGGTTGAAGATCTAACCCTTTTTTTATACTCTTTATTATGTGGATTATTGGATATTAATGGCTCTACGATCTTATTTTTATTCATGATGCAATGATTTTATTTATTTTATTGCTTGATCACCAATATTATAAGTTAGATTAATTATTCAAGCATGATTAAGGTAGACACCATATGCTAAACCATACTATTTTGATTCATTATGTTCTTAAGCTTAATTGGTTTTCACCTCAATTATGCTACACACCATAGGTAATTGGAGTGAGTGAAAACACTTAAGTTAAACCTACACACCAAACGATAATAATCTTACTTTTGAAAGAACAAACGCAAGTGAGGCGTTGAATCCAACATTCCATTAGCAAAGGGGTATCATCTAGTGGTGAAATCGAATCCCTAGACCTTTGTATCTTACTAGTGTCATTGCATTATTTTTAGCCATTGAGTTACTCGCATTCTATTAATTTTTGAAATTCTGAAATTATACCAAACATTATTCTATATTTATTTAGTTATATGTATATTCTTTTTAAGGTTAAAATAGTTCAGTAACTAAAATTAATTAAGTCGGTCTAACCATTCTTTGTGGGATCGACCCTTGCATTGCATACTATACTGCTATACATTTGTACACTTGTGAGAAATTATAATTTGAACCCTCAATAAACTCAATGGCCATAAGGATATGTAGGTTGAAGCTCATAAAAGATAGATGATGGTTTAAGCTCTTGGCCATGGGTGGGAGGATTTGCATATGGTTATGCTCATTTGAAATGTCATCCTTCACCACCTAGAATTGTTCTACCTTTTCTCCTTAAATAGCTTCTTCATAATTTTTGACCGTTGGAGAAGATGGATTCCATTGAATGTGGAAATGAGAGCAACAATGAATGAAGAAGACTGTTGACATGTTTATCATTGGAGTGCTTGCCTTTCTGATTTTTCTCAGGCAGCTGCATCATCGTTCTTTTACAGAGAGGAAGATAAGTTGTTATTGGAATGTCTTTTCTCATTTTGACTTGACACAACTAGAAAACTTGTAGTGCCACTTATTACCAAAAATGCTAACTAAAATGAGTCTTCATAATGAAAACACGAATACAAATGCCATTTAGATGCAAATCACATAAATCAATTTTCCTCGAACAAGTTACGGCCTCTCTTTGTCTCATTTGTTTGCCATAAGTTATAGATGAATTTTTCCATTAGTTTGTCTATAAGTCAATCCTTCATGAATGCGATTTTGTCTGTTGTGAATATTAGACAAATTCTGTTGCCATAGATGAAGTTTAACTAACTGACAAACAAACTTTGCTTTGTTTTGCTCGAATAGACGAAGTATGATGTTCTACTTTTGTTCCATATTCATCTGTTATAAATGACAGACAGATTCTACAAATCAATAGACAATATTTTCTTTGTCTATTATAAGTTTTAGGAGAATTCCACTAGGAGATTTGTCTGTTACTTGATCCTTCATGAGTGTGCTTTATCTACTATAAATAACAGATGAATTACGGCGCCCTAGATGAAGTCGAACGGATCGACAGACAAACTCTGCTAATCCAGAGAAAAACTCTACTTCATCTGTTCGAATAGAGGAATTATGATGTTCTTCTTTTGCTCCCCATTCATCTATTATAAGTGATAGACGATCTTTACTTTACTTTTTCTTAGAAAAATTAGGCTCTGCACTTCGCCTATAGGTTTGTCTGTAGTAAGTTACAGACGAATGTGCCTTTGCATTGAAGTTCACTTGTCCAAGTAGCTGTTTTGTCTATGCAAGTTTGTCTATGCTCATTGTGTAGCTTCTACTTCATCTTCCACTTCATCTATAGTAATTAATAGATGGATTTGATCCTATTAAACCAAACAGTGCATGTGGCAATCAGTCAAGTTTTCATGATGAGCAATAACATATGAGTGAACATGTGTGGTATTAACAATTGTGTTCTCAAGCATTGTAGAAATAGGTCTAAACATACTAGGAAGCAATTTGAATATAATGGACAGCATACACAGCGAATGCATCAGCAAGCATAATCCACTAATTGAAAGAAGATAAGAATGATCAGAAAAAATGGCACTAAAACTTTGAAAAGAAGCCATCAAGTAAATCTATAGTCATGGAGCTCAAGCCTCAATGAGTGAAGATAAAGTCAGTGTCAGATAGCATCCGCCTCAAGAAGATTCAAACAAAATTGTTTCATGAACAAGACAGAAAAATTGATTATAATCAACACTTGTTCGCAACTCAAAGATGAATTCAATTTGCAGAAGAAGAGACAAAATGATGTAGAAATTAGACAAATGAAGAACCAAAATGGAGACAAAATTACTCAAGCATTTATCTATCATATAAAGCTTATCTGAAAATTGAAGAGGCCAAAGAACCTGTCTGTAATCTATGAAAATATAGAAGACAAAGAAGAAGAGGCACAATAACTAAAGAAGAAAAATTTGTCTGTCGTCTTAACCAACAAGAGTTGTCTGCCACTAGCAACAGACAAATCCATCAAACAACCTTTAAAGAAGCAAGTCATCCATGCCTCAACAAGTTGTTTGTTACTTAACAGACAACCATCATATGCGCGACTAGAAGGAGAATCGTCTGCTTGCCATAACTTCGTTTATCACTTACAATAGATAAACCAATAAACGAACCATTTGGAAGATTTTGTGATGAAACTTTGTTTGCTAATCTCAATAGACAAATAACAAACAAAGTACATTTTGTCTATTAGAAAAGAAGCTTTGTCTATCAAGAAGAATCGTCTACTACTTATAATAGACAAAGGCACTTCGGCTAATAAGAAGAAGACTTCATTTGGTGAAGGATACTTTGTCCATTGTGAAGATGCACTATCCACGCCACAAAGATCGTCTACCGCTTATAACAGATAAAGTTACAAACAAAGCCACCTCACCTAATGAAGGAAACTTTGTTTGTTAAGAGAACATCATCTGATGAACAATGAAGAAGAGAAACTTCATCTGCACTTCTACTATTTAGCCGTTACTTATAACAAACAAACTAAAAGACAAAGTAAATTACTACAACGGTTTCTGATAACAATGAAGTGGTCTATCATGTGGATTTACTCAAAGTTACTTTGTCTATTACTTACGAGAGACAAATTCAAGACATGATCTGACAAAGTTCTCAGATGAAACATGGCATATCATGAAGAATAGAAGCCATCTGTGCCAGACATTGCTGATTGCACTATCCAATCATAATCTCATTTGAAGCAAATTTTATAAAGCTGATCGAACAATTCAAGATTAGCTAAAGATAGAAAGAAATTTAAAGGAAAGTAGTCTACACTTTGACAAAGGTTGCAACACTCAAAGGTTGCGTCCCTTTAGGGTTAATGAGCATCTTTCCAAACTAATGAATGAGTCAGTCAAACAGAAAAGTCTTCATCTAGCATTTGCTAAAACCAGAAAGGCACCTTCTTCAAAGAACAGTGATGTAGGCTTTCCAGCTACAAGTGAATTTCTCAAGAAGAAAACTTTTCAATGGGAGAAATCAGAATGGTCTTCAACATTAATAAAAAGCCAACTGGAAGTTTCTAAGCAATATAAAGGTAGGGCATTGTCAACGAAGAAGGTTGAGAAAGCTGACAAAAAAACAAGAATAAAGCTCAAATGAGTAACACCTCTCTCAATCAGACTATGCTTCCTCCTAGATAATCAATCTCCATTACACTGATAGACAATGAGCCTAAATGTTCTATCATAATCATATACGTAGAGTACTGATATCTAATGAGCTTCAACAAGATATCATTTTATATATAAGCTTAATCTTTGTACAAAGCAGCCTAAGAAAAGAGGCAATGTAATGTGCAAAAAGAGTGTTGTCAAATTAAATATGTGAGTTAGTGGTGAACTCAAGAAAACCACATTTTATGAGTTGTTGGTGAGCTCAGAAAAACCAATAAGTTTGATGGTGATCTTTGAAACCAGTGAGTTTCTTGGTGAGCTCGTAAACCAGAAGAGTATCGGGAACACTATGTTTACGCCCACTAGAGTTGAAATCTAGAAAAGTGTCAAGGACACTACTGTACTTCCATTATATGGGATATAATGGAACCCAAGGCACAATGAGTTGGTGCCCTTAGAAGAGTGGATTTAGGGATAGGGTTCCCAAACCACTATAAAAATTATGTTGACTATGCGTGTTTGCTTACTTTCTATCTTTCATGCACTTCACTATTTTCATTAGTTGCTTGAGCAATTATTTTATATCCTTTATTACTTTATCAAGCATAATGTTATTACTTGGATTATCACACAAACACTACAACCTGTTTGACATAGGAATGACCAAGAGAAGTTAAACTTGGAAAGTAAAGCAGTTATACAGTCAAACATTGAATTACATATGTACTGCATTACTACTTCCTATTTGCTCATCAAGTTTTATTTGGTCATAATTTTTATTTGCTCAATTCATCCCTCCTATCTTGAGCTATTCATCTACATGGGACCAATAGATTCTGCAGACAAAATCGAGCTCATTGTTTCTACAATGGATGGAGTTCGTCTTTGCAACTTTCTTCTTACATCATTCTTGATTTGTCTATCTTTGCTCAGCTAAAGTTGCATCTACTTTGTCTTTACATCTTGCATTTTTATCCTTACACAAATCTACTCTTCTAACTTTATTTGTCAAACAAAGTTTCTTCCCTTTGTACAGGATTGTCTCGGCAACTGTTTCTTCTTTCTTTATTTGCCTGAGTGCTTAATGGATTTACTTTCTTCTTTCTTTATCTCAGACAAACTTTGTCTGGTCGGTATAGATAGTTCAAATTTCTTGAAAAACTTTATACTTCTTGACCACGGCTTCGTCTATAGTTGCTTCTGTCATTTGCATTTGTCTATTGAAGTTTCTCTTTGGATTTATCAGACAAAGCAAGCTCCTTGTAGCTCATCTTTGAAGCCTGGTATTTTTCTTCTTATTCTTCCATGATCTTTGGCAATTTAATCCCTCTAGAACATAGCAGATAATTGTGGTAGTTGCTTGCAGATGATTATGATCTTGCACTTAGAAGTTTTTTGCACTTGCTACGTTGTTAGCATCAAAATGTAAATTTCCTCATGTAATGAGCATGCATTATGGAGCAGGAATAATATACATTTTTATTCAAGCATAGTATGATATTTGCGAAATATATAGTTCAACATATTAAAATGATAACTAAGAATAAGAGCACCATGAAAGAAAGATATATGCTTGCATAATTAAACAATCATGATTATCAATTAATATTTATTAAATTGTGCATATGATTGTTATTAATTTAAGCAAATATATTATTTTATCTTAATACAAGTATTGTTATCATCAAAATCATATATAAAGATCTTGACAAGGCAATCATTAGCTTGGTGATCTATTCATCTATGGCTTACTTATGATAGATGAAGCCTGTTGTATGCTCATTGCTTTGCATTCGTCAGAGATAAACTTCACTTTGACAGAAGAACAGTGACTCAGTTGATTCCTTTTCATTTGAGCTTTGACCATAGCAGTACTATGTTTCTGGCTTCTGTACTCACTCAAGATATTTGTCTTTTCAGTCAAACAGATTGATGCTTTGGAATATCTTTTGATTCTTCTCTATGTTCTTTTTTCCTGTGAGGTCTGCAACTTGATTCTACATGCTAAATACTTGGGAATAATCATTAGTACATAATCTTTAATTAAGTTTTTATTTGTCATCAAAACCATGCATTTATGCTAACAAAGGCAACTTTATCTCTTAAAAGTCATCCAGGATGTTAGTAGAGCAGTCCAAAGCAAGGCTAATAGGTCTAGCACCATAGTTAGCCTTATCGTCAAATTAATTTAGGCGACGGCCTGTGTCTTCGTTATACCACCTATTGTATTGGCTTCATTCTTGTAGTTGGCGGAACTTGACACACTTGGTTGGAGAGCCTTTGTCGATGGATTCTTTCTCGACTTGTTTCACCTTAAAACAACCATCTCAATCAAGGCTAATCCCCCCTTTCTTTGAAATGAGGCCTAAGGTCCAAACAAGGGGCTTTGTTTTTAGGTCTATGTGCATTCCCTTTACATAGGTACTGAGAGAACTGAATTCAGTTTCCAACACCTATTCATGAAACTTCACAGTTTCATCATTTTAATTTCAAACACATAGAAGCAATAATATTCAAATATTCAAACACGATGCCCAGATGCACCACCCTAATCATAGCAAGTATATTTCACCCATATAAATGTTCAATTAAGTCATATATGTGCTATCACAGCACTATCATATTTATTTCATATTGATATTAACTACGCATTTTCATATCAATTCACAAATACCATTTGCATGTCCTCTTTTGCCCTCTCTCAAGCCTTCAACATATGGATAAAATTCCATTTACATCAGTCTTTTAAAACCCTTAGGCTAATGTTCTCCCATGCTCCCATGGGTTCATAGACTTGTATTAAGTATGTCATTTCTTATCTCTTTCCAATAGTCATTTGTCACACCCCGTCTTGGGGTCTATGCATTTTACCATTACCCTGTAATTTCCACATTTTTAAGGGAATTATTCTATCAAAAATCTGGTAGAGTCTACCCTAAAATATAATGATTTATACCTATGCATAATTAATCATATAAATTGATAATTTCAATGACTATGAATGCCTAACATAAACCATAAAATACACCCATAGGTGCCCAAGAATGAAGTTGAATCATGATGGCAATCTACATTACTAAATAATACAATTCCATACACAATATTGTAAATACTTATCACTATGCATGCTAATACATTTCATTATACCTCTTTAGAAATCTCTTAACTATGATTATACAAATACATTATGGGATTACAATCCCAAATTAACCATATCACAAAGAAAATATCTTCAAATCTTACTTACAAGCCCCAACCCATAGTTGGGCTTCATTGCCTGACCTGTCACCAAAAATTAAAATAAGAAGAGATGAGTTCGGGCGAACTCAATAAGTAGGCTGAATAGAAAACCATAATTAGTCAAAAACAACATGTTCTAAACTAGAACGTGAATAAAGTATGACAATGCAATCACACCACCAATATTTATATCCATGAGACTCAAGTTCTCGTCAATCCAATATACATTTTATGCCATTCAGGCATATAATATCATAAGTTATATCTTTATTGTTACATGCCACAATCAAACCTAATATATATCAAGCCTAGGCCATTCTAGGCCCTTCTTAACCTAATAGTGCCAAACAGGCACTCCATATCATAATTGTGCCATTCAAGCACAGTATCATGCCACTATGTCAAATACAAATCACGAAATGCTTCTCATTCCATCAATATATACAATCACACATATACAACAAAATGCATAATCATTGGATAATCCTTATCCCCATCAATCATCAATCCACACATTCATGTAGCATAATAACATCAACTAATGCAACTTAAGGGGATATCTGTTATCCCCAACATTCACATATTATCTTAATTATCAATTCATGCATAATAACAAGATATTCTTTATCCCTGTCACCTAAACATCCATACATAGAAATAAGTATCATAAAGACATGGGATACTTTCTATTCCTAGCAATCCTATATTTATATCATACAGATACACCAATCCTTGCAATCCAAGGGATACTCATTATTCCATACATTATGTATTCATAAAATCTAATAAATATTAACCTTTAGGAAAGCACAGGATATCCACTATCCCCAATCATGCATACATGCTCAGATACAAAACATGGGAGGATTACTATCCCCATCCATTCATACATTCAACCTAGAAAGAGCCTACTTACCTTAAGGAAGTATACTTGCACCATTCTTCCACTTTCATAACTCCTCAAGTTCCACAACTTCTCATCCATACTCAAATAACCCTACATAATCAATGATTCAATTTACATACATTTCACTTTAGTACACTTCATCATATCTTTATTTTGCAAAGCTTTGCTCTTAATCTCAATAACTGTGTATTACAATTCATATTCAATACACTTAACATTGAAAAAACTTCTTAGTAATGTATTATACCCAAATACTAATCCCCCTTTCATTAGGGTATACTAATCCCCCTTTCATTAGGGTTTTAGGGTTGCACTCAAACCCTTATATATATATATATATGATTCACTTTTCATGAAGCATTTCCTCAAATATGTCATAGGCATTTATTAAACATTTTATATGCATTATTCTAATATTTAATTCTAAGCAAAGTATAGTAGGTCTTATACACCCTCAATGACATGTCATCCAATTTACGATACTATTAATAGTTAACTAACTATAAGAACAGGCCAATTTTAACTCAATCAATTCATTGCTCAAACACTCCATATACGAAATCCCCTTTTCTATAGTTCGTTAGGTAACTATCCATTTCATGGACAGTGATATAACTGAATTCCTCATACCCAAATCACTCCAAAATCATCAAAATTAACCCATTAACCATTTCCACCATAGCAATTAAACATAGTTAATGAATTTTCCTCAAATTTCATTGTTCTCGAAAACCTAGCTTGACATAAAATACAAATTTGGTATGGGAAAGATGACCTATCATGAAATCCAAGTGTGGCTTTCACCCATGGATGGAATTTCAAGCTTAAAACTCCAAGTAGCTTCCTCCAAATGCAAAAAACTAGTTTTTTTGTCTTTCTTCATCATCCAAACGGCTAAAACTTGGGTCTAAATACAAGATCAAATGATTATCCATCTAGGCAAGATGGTTTTCTAGTGAAAATGACAAGAAATCCATGTTTAGAGGGTTGGGTTTCACAGCTAGGGTGTGGGGAAGAAGAAAATGAACGAGAATGAAAAGAACGGAAAGGAACGACGTTAAAAAGTTGGGTCACCAACTTAAATTGCCAACTTGTGCGAAGGTGCCTGATTTGCTAAATGTGGCCTATGCTGTTTTTCTAGGGGCCGCGATGTTGGATCCTACTGCCCCATATTTTCTTCATTTTCTATGTATTTTCACCACTTTATTCTTTCTCTTTTCCTCATATTATAAGCCATAACATTTTCTCATATAAATCTTACATAAATTGCATAAAAAAAATTTCCTCAAGTAATTAGGAGTCAACTCATATAATCATTAGCATATGCTTTAACTTGTACCAATACATTTCACTTATATGCAATTCATACATACTTGAATTATTTCATTTCAAAAGAAATTTCTTTGCCTTAATTCATTATTATACTTATACTAGAGGCAACTACAATATGTTCAAATACATAATTACCCAAATTTAACACACTAGGTGTTACACCATTGCCATCACGGTTCTGGGACTCATCAAATATCCTACTGCCCTGGTATTAGAGAAACGTAGTTTTGACACCATTCTGTCATGCCCCGGCTAGGGGCCTATGCGTTTTCCCATTACCCTGTAATTTTCTCATTTTTAAGGGAAATATTCTTTCAAAAATTTGGTAGAACCTACCCTGAAATATAAAGACCTATACTTTTGCAATTATTTATCACATAGAATTATAATTTCAATAATTATAAAGCAATGATATAAACCATAAAACACACAACCACAACTACCCACTCATCCATAGCTGTCCAAGACTGTAGTCGCATCGTGATGGCAATAGACATAACTTGAATAACACATGTCCATTCATAATATTATAATATTTATAACTATGAAATGCTAATACATCTCATTATGCACCATTTGAAATATTTTAAATATAATTATACAATTATACTATGGGATTAAAATCTCAATTCATCATACCACAAGAAGGACATCTTCAAATCTTGTTACTGACCCCAACCCATAGTTGGGCCCCATTACTTGACCTATCAACTAAAAATAAGAATAAGAAGGCATGAGTTCGGGCAAACTTAGTAAGTAGGCAAGATAGAAAATAATAATTTATCAAAAACAACATGTTCCTAAACCAAAATATGAATAAAATATAATTATGCAATCATATCATGAGGTCCAAGTCCTCATTTTCCAATATGATTCTCTATATCATTCAACATACAATATCATAACTGTGCCATCGAGGCACCTTATCTTATAATTGTGCCCTCCAGGCACATTAGATTAAGTTCATGCCATCTAAATATTTATATCAAGTCTAAGTGTAACGCCCCACCCTCCTAGGGCTGTTACTCCATTTTACACCATAAATCCACAAGATCATACCATGATTTTCCCACCTCCAGGGTGGGTTACTTTGATATTTTTTTTTGTTGACCTAATTTCAACAGAAAATTGGACAGAGTCTCCTTCGAAAATAGGGCAGGGCTGTCCACCTAGGTACAATCATTTATCACATATTATGATTCATTTTTTTTCGTTATAATTCATAAAAGTAAAAATTATACACTCCAATATTCCTCCAGTCATCCACACAATATCCTTATAACTCCACAAGCTCCCCTAGGACTACAGCTACATCATGATGACAATGAATCCACCACACCACCATACAATTTTCATTCCAAATACACCGTACACTTCACATTGCAATATTACATTGATATGACTATAAATTACAATTATACATTATGAGACATAAATTAATTACAATTTCAA
>JAYJMB010002458.1:0-15257 GCA_036873735.1 Pouteria campechiana
GGATCGACCCTTGCATAAGCACACTAGACTATACATCGACCGTGCACTTGCGAGGTATTAAATTTGAACCATCAAGGTGTCTCTAAAATTCTTTTTCAATTTGTATTTAAGTTTTGTATCATGAATTTATTTGATTTAGATTATTCTAATCTATGCTAAACCTTAAAGTTCTATTCGAAGCTATATTAGAGACAAATGAATAAAGATTGTAAATGTAGATCATGACAAAATACAAAGCCATTTGTGTTTAGGAATCATACTTGCACTTACCTTTCCTCCTCAGCTTTAGATTCCTATCAATGTTGACCCTTTCATCCATTGTCTAGGAACCATTTCTCTTTTGCTAGAGCTGGATAATTCTTCTTTTCTTCATCTTCTTTCTTTTTATTGACTTGCTCTAAATGTTTGCTTTCTATTGCAAGTCTACCATCACATATTTGGCTTTCTTCATTCTTTTGTTTCTCTGAATCACTATCTGCCAGATGTTTTTATTGATTCTCAATATTTTCTTGAGATTGCACCCCCTCAACTTGAGAGGGATCTTTAAGAGGTCGTTCCTCATTTTCTTCAGCTTCTTCTTCTCTGTTTTTGGCACTCTAGTCATTCTCAATAACAAGATTAGTATCATTTGAGTGCAAATCTATTTACCCCTCAAATTGTCCGTAACCTATCCAACATTTCTTTTGCACTTTTAAAGGTAAAGACAAACCTTCAAATGGTGGGCAGATAGCATGAAATAAGGCATTCTTAGCCTTAATATTTTCTTCCTTACCTCTCTCTTCATCCTCAACATGCCCAATGAAAATAGTTTTCCATAAATCAAGGTCGTTGGCCATAAGATTAATTTTCAACCTTCTCTTCCATTGTGCATAATTGGATCCATCATAATATGGAGGTTGGAAGGCGGAAAAACTATCACAAAACATAGAGGATGACAATATCGAGTTAGTCATGTGGATCTCTATAATTAGTTATGTTACCCGCTCTGATACCACATGTTGGTTTCCGAAGTATGGCTTAACCCAAGAGGGGATGGGTAAATTTGGTATGTAAAAATTCATTTCTTAACCCCCGTTAGACCATTTCCCTCTTTATGTGCTTGTATCTAATGTAATTTAAAGTAAATGATAAAACCATAAAGTGCATGAAAGATAAAGTAAGTAAACAAATAAACAAGCATTCACAAATAACAAAATTTTTATATTGGTTTGGGAATCCTATCTCTACATCCACTCTTCCAAGAGCACATATTTATTGTGCATTGGGTTCTAATATACCCTATACAATTGAAATACAATAGTGTCCTCTACACTCTTCTAGATTCTAGCTCTAGGGGGCGTAAACAAGTGTCCTGACACTCTTCTGGATTCCAAGTCTAGGGGGCATAAACTACTGTCCCCGACACTTTTCTAAATTCCAGCTCTAGAGGTCATAACTTTGGTTTCATGAGCTAACCAGAAGCTCTGCCTTTGTAGGTATTTTGTGTACATGAATATGCCTCTGTCTAGGCTAATGAGTACACACTATTAAAGCACAAAGAAAATGATAACACATTATGCATATTATAATGATTTTAAACTCCCTTGATGTAGTGTTGATGTGACATTGAAGCTCTTTGATCTTAGCAGCTTTTGGAGTGAAAATAGTTGAAGGACTTGAATGGGTTTCTTGTTGGTTGATTCACCTTTGTCATTTAGAACCTTCAAGCTCTTCGATGATCCTTTGGAAGAACTTGATCTTTAAGTAACTCCTTGTAGCACATAAGATCTCCCTCGGATATATTGAAGAAGTAGGCCTTGAATGGATAAATAAAATGAAGCTTTGCAATGATATTTGAAGGTTAAAGCTCTTGGCCTAGGCATACAAAGATTTTTAGAAGGTGTTAGGCTTAATCCCTTTTTCTTCTTCAACTCCACTTTTTGAATTGTCTCGGCACATCTCCTTAAACAGCTTTTCTTAAAAGATCGACCGTTGGAGAAGATGGGTTTCATTGAATGTAGAGAATAGAGGTAGATAAACAGAATTAATGTAGAAGACCATTCTGATTAGTATATTTTGAATCCTTTGACTTCTGCTTAATCCTCGTATGCTGGAATGCCTGCAACGCTAACCTTGGAGAAGATGATTATTAGTTTCTCAATAAGCTTTGGTCGAGGTATTAATGCAGTAGCAGCCTCTTTTATCAATATAGAAAGCTCGTTATTCATGCTGGGTGAAGACCAACGATTCCCTTTGATCATTGCTTGTCTTTTACTTATGATAGATGAAGTATTTGTCCAGCTGTCCATAAGACAAAGTTTCTTCATCTTTGTCTTTCATAAGTGGCAGACGAATCATCCTTTCTATTGCTGCTAGATGAATCAACCATTCAATTTCTTTGCCTTGTGATTTGTCTATTGCTCGTAGAGGCACAGATGTCTTGTTGCTTCAGTGTTTCATCTGTTGGGTTTGTCTGTTGTCAGTAACAAACAAAATGTTGGATTGCGGATGGGTTTTCTTCATGCCTTTGTCTGATGGAATATTTCTCCACTTTGTTTGTTAATAGCAGACGATCACTGATGAATTCTTTGCTCTACCAGGTGGTCCTTGCTTCTTTCATTTTGTCGGTCGATAGCAGATTATCATTGGCTCACTGTGATAGACAAAGTCTCTACTTTACTATATGATTCTTGCTTCTCTACATTATCTAGTTTTTGTTCTACTAGAAGATCTTCACTCCTTCTGCCTTTGTCTATTCTCATCAGAGACCATTGGCTCAACTGTGGCTTGCTTATAATAGACGAAGTCTGTTATATGCATACTGTCTTGCATTTATCAGATATAATCTTCCACTTTGATAGACGAATGGAAATAGTTGAGTCCTTTTCATTCATACTTTGTTTTTTATGACACTTTATCTTTTACTTCTTTACTTGCCTAAGCCTTGACACCATGGAATATGTTTTTTGTTGTCATTTTCCTTAAGTCCTACAACTTAAAATTTTCTACACTTTTGCCACATTTTTAGCTTGACATTTTTCATTGTAAATCATAATATAATAATCCATATGAAATTTGCATAAGTTATAAAGCATGGATATGTACTTTAAATCATGATTTTGTATCTTTAAGCTCATTTAGCCACTTATTCTTTTTCATTCAAAAAGATGTCTATTTAACGCACATTTAGCATATGATCCATGGCATTATAAACAAGATTGAAAATATCATGGATCAAGATAACTTTCCTTCTAGACTTATATCAAGATGTATATGCTTCCACAAATGATATTCCTAAGAAGTGCATACATTTCAAGCATATATTTTTGCATTTTAAGCTTCCTATACTAGCATTCAAAACTCTCTTGAGAGCATTTACTGATCTGAGCTAAACCTTCTACTATCCTTCAAGAGTCAAGAGCCTTGCATTCAAAGCTTCCTATACTAGATCATCATTTGCATAGATCAAGTCTAAAGATAAGTTTTATTGTCATTAAAATCATACAATAATCCCAACAGTTACTGTAGCAGGTTATTATAGAAAATTACTATAGCAATTCGTCTACTCCTTTGTCTGATGCTGCTACTTCATCTGATGCTTTTGCTTCATCTGATGCTTCTACTTCATCTGATGCTTCTGCTTCGTCTGCTGGTTATTGTAGTAGATTACTGTAGCACTTCCACTTTGTCTGTTATTGTAGATAATTCTACTTCATTTGTTACTATAGCAATTCCACTTCGTCTATCACTGTAGTGGAACTGTAGCAAAATTACTGTAGTAGCGAACCTGCACTTAGAAATTTCTATACTTTTGCCACATTGTTAGCTTGACATTTTTCATCATATTTTCCATTGTAAATCATCATATAATTATCCATTTGAAGTTTGCATAAGTTGTAAAGCATGGATATGTACTTTAAAATCATGATTTTGTATCTATAAGCTCATTCAAGCACCCATACTTTTTCATTCAAAAATATAATTCTTTGAGGCACACTAGCGTATGGTCCAACACATGATAAACAAGGTTAAAAATAATATGGACCAAGATAATTTCCCTTCTATACTTATATATGCTTACACGAATGATATTCCAACAAAGCATGCATAATTCAAGCATATATTTCTGCATTTTAAGCTTCCTATACTAGAAGCATCATTAGTATATATCAAGTCTTAAGACAAGTTTTGTTGTCATCAAAATCATACAATAATCCCAACATGAGGATCAAGTCAAGCATTACAGACATAATGATTTCTGTCCTTTTCAACTTAACTATTTCAAAATGTCACATACATGTCATTGGTTTTATATGATGAATCTGATCAATGTTCAAAATACACAACTCAATCCAATCATAACTATAATCAAATAAAGTACTCAACATAAAAATTTAAACATAACACATAAACTAATCAAACTAGACAAACCAACTAAACACACAACAGACAAACTGAACAAACTGCAATAACCTCCAAACTTAAACATAGCACTATCCTCAATGTAGAATAAATCACTAGAAAACAAGGACTTTTCTAAAATGAATGGATCACTCTTCTAAGCTTTCGCTTTCTGCCCAACTCGAATCTTCTGCTGGTATATCAAGAAGAGTTGGTAGAGGTGAGAAGACAATGGAGCTATCACATATTATATATATATATATATATATATTTGAATGATGAAACATCCAGCGTCAGCGGCGCCAACTCGTTGCCGCCCCTTGCCTTCTTGTGATTTTCCAGCACTGAAGGTGCCCTGTTACAGCCTTGAACCTCTCTTTTCCATGCTAATTCATCAACCTATTTGATCTCTTTGCTTGAAATCCTTATTTATGTATTTAACCTGTCAAACACAAAATAATAATATATTAAGTATAGCAAATAGGAAAATATAAATGTAATCTAACAACTTAATAATCAAAGCAAGCTTATTTAAACTAATGAAACTAACATATTTATTAACTATGTTTAAGAAATTGAAATAATTGAAAGATAAAACACCTTAGGTTGCCTCCCACCAAGCACTTTATTTAACTCCTAAGCAAGATGAACTCCCTTTTTCTACAAATTTTCAATTTCCCACACTTCATTCAGTTGCATTGGCACATCCTCTGTGTTGTATTTCTTCACACAATGCCCATTAACTTTGAAGGTGCTCCCATCTTTTGGATTCTTCAGTTCAACTGCTCCATGAGGAAACACTTGTGTGACATAGAATGGGCTGACCCAACATGATTTTAGTTTTCCTGGAAACAAATGCAAATGTGAGTCATAAAGTAAAACATCCATTCCAGGCTTAATGTACTGTTTATAAATGACTTCATCATGATATTTCTTGGTTTGGTACTTTTAGATCTTGGCATTCTCATATGCCTCATTCCTCAGCTCCTCAAGTTCATAAAGCTAAAGTTTCCTCTGCTCTCCTACCTTTTCCATATCATAATTCAGATTTCTAATAGCCGAGTAGGCCTTATGCTCCAACTCGAAAGGCAAATGATAGGCTTTCCCAAAAATAAGTCTATATGGACTCATTCCAATTGGAGTCTTGAAAGCAGTCTTATATGCCCACAAGGCATCATTCAGCTTCATTGCCCAGTCCTTTCTTGAAGTGTTCACAGTCCTTTTCAGAATTGCATTTATTTATCTATTGCTAACTTCTATCTACCCCGATGTTTGTGGATGATAAGGTTTTATAACCCTGTGAGTGATGTTGTACTTTTTTAACAGAGTTGCAAAAACCTTATTGTAGAAATGAGTTTTCCTATCACTAATGATAGCTCTTGGAGTGACAAACCTAGAAAAAATCTTATCTTCCAAAAATCTTAGCACAACATTAGCATCATTAGTCTTAGAGGTGATAGCTTCAATCCACTTAGACACATAATCTACAGCAAGCAAGATATGGTGGGAATGGAGCTATGAAATCAGTGCTACATACATCAAAAAGTTAAATGACAAGGTTACCTATAAGTGGCATCTTATCTCTCTTTCCAATGTTTCCTAACCTCTGGTATCTGTCACACATAGCATAAAAAGCATGAGCATCCTTAAAAATTGTTGGCCAATAAAATCTAGATTGAAAGACTTTAAGAGCAGTTTTCTTCCCTCCAAAATGCCCTCTACAACTAAATGTGTGGCAATGTCTCAAAATACTCTATTGCTCATCTTCTGGAATGCAACACCTAATGATTTGGTCTGGGCATATTTTAAATAGGACTAGGTCATCCCAGAAATAATGCCTTGCCATTGACAACAACTTTCTTCTTCCTTGTGAATTCAACAAAGGATTAAAAAATCCTTTAACCAAGTAATTTACTATATCAACTTACCAAGGCTCACTCCCCTTCACAAAATATAATTGCTCATCAAGAAAGATCTTATTAATAGGAATGTTTTCCTTTCCTCTTTCTTACTCAAAGTCAGTTCCTTCCAATAGTCTGGACAAATCATCTACTACCACATTCTCATAACCCTTCTTGTCCTTGATGTCAGATCAAACTCTTACAATAATAAAATTCACCTAATCAATCTGGGCTTGGCATCTTTCTTTATAAGCAAATATCTCAGTGCAACATCATATTTAGAAGAAGTAAAACCATTAGCCACTCCAATGAGCACATCCATTAAAATAGATAAGATGAAAAAGGTAAATTTGTCTATCAAAAACTCTATAGAAGCATGATAGGATCTCTTTTATATTTAATTACAAGTAGACTAGATATTATATTTAGTGTCTGCATGTGTGCACGATTCTAGTTAGATCCTAAAGAATCACATCTAATTTGTGTTAAAAGAATATTTAGATACCTTTTAGATACTCCAAATCTTGGACTATGGTATCCAAAAGGTTCAAACTTTGAATTAGTTAGGTACTCTGACTCAGATTTTGCAGGATACAAAGTTGATAGAAACAGTACCTCTGGATCATGTCAATTTTTTAGAAGCATGATCATATCATTGTTCTCTAAGAAACAAACATCTGTTGCTTTATCAACTGCTGAAGCTGAATATGTAGCTGTAGGTAGTTGTTGTGTACAAATTTATAGATGAAATAATAATTAAATGATTATGGTTTGAATTATGTTGATACTTCTATTAGATGTGACAATACTAGCTCGATAAATCTAATAAAGAATCCAGTATTGAATTCTAGAACTGAACACATAGAAGTCAGACATCACTTTATTAGAGATCATGTATGAAACCATGATATCTGCTTAGAATATGTACCAAATGAAAATCAACTAGCATACATTTTTACAAAACCTTTTCCAGAAAATGGATTTTGTAAAATTAAAAGAGAACTTAGTGTACTAGATCCATTAGCATGAAATGCATATTATATGATTTAATCCTAATATAATGTTATTGATCACATTAAAATGCCTAAGATTATTCATAAATATTAATTAAAATTCTTCAATAGTATGTCAAAAATTCTGAAATAACATTTAGAATACTTCAAAAATAATTCAGAAACTCTATTACGTCACTTAGAATGATTCAGAAGTGACTTAGAAAATCTGATAAAACATTCAAAATTTTTCAGAAGCAACACAGAAGTTTTGTTATAATCTTAAAATTATTATCACTCATCATATAAGTTCTATGATACTTCCTCGGAACTTCTGACTCACAGGCCTAATTTTCCCAGAACTTTTGCTTTTAAAAGTTTCTTCTACATACATTCCTCAGAACTTCTAAGGTTATTAACATAGAAGTTCTAACCAACCTCTGATATAGTGTATCAGAAGTTTTGTCCCCTAAAAAACCCCTGACATCAGAAGCTCTGCAAATTCACCTACTATCTCTGAGCCCCTTCTTCAGAAAAGGCGATTCAAAATTTCTCATCATCTACATTTTTCCTCCAAATTGCTCATAGTTCAATTTATTCTTGGAGATTCATCATCCCCAGAATCTCTTACAAACCTCTCTTTAAAAACCCTAAGCTCAAAAATCTTCTAGCTACTGCAAATGGCAAGGACAAAGAGGGCGAGCAAGCGAGCTGAAATTTCATCTTTAGATTCAAAGATAAGGAGAAGAGAGGTTTCAGAAGAAGAAACTCCAAGAAAAAAAGAAGAATAAAAGATTACATTCTAAAGGTAATCTTTAATAATAATTCTTCCGCTCATAGTAAACTCATCAAGTATTTTGAAGGAAGAAAGATTATGAATGGAATAGTATTTGACTTTGAAGTGTTTGAAGAAAATGGCTTGACTCTAGAGGTGACAAATCGGATTAAGTTCCAAGGCTGGGAAAGTTTCATGAGCTATAAGGATAAATCCTATACTAGAATCGTTCAAGTGCTGGTCATCAACTTCAATTACAATTCCAAGAAATCATGGATTGGAAGGACTGAAATAGATCTATCTCCAGAGAGTATAAGAAATGCATTCAATATTCTTAAGATAGAACAACAAGAAATAGATTAGCCATCTGACAAAACTAGGCTATTTTTAGATCTGGATGAGGTATAAATTAAAGAAAATGTAACATACTTGCATGTTAGCCATCTGAATTTAGATCTCAAACTTGGTCATATGTTGATCTTCAACAACATATACCCAAAGTCTAGAGGTACATATCAGATTTTTGAGAAGGAAGCTAAGATCTTATGGGCTATGAAGCAGATGAAAAAAAAATAGATTTGACTCAAATTATTACTGATCACCTATACTTGGTAAAGACATCTACCAAGTATTATCTACCTTATGGGATAATAATGAGCAAATTTCCAAGGATAGCCAACATTGACCTCTCTAAAGAAGATGGAGAAGAATTCATGGCCAGAGAAACAATAAATAGAGACACTTTGAAGAGAATTGGCTTCAAGTTAACTCCACAAGGCTAGATTTCCTAGAAGCCAAGAAAAGAAGATCAAGTAAATAAAAATAAAATTAGAGAAGAAAGAAGAGATAGGCAAGAGACTGTGGAAGAATTAACAAATGTAAGAGAAGAAGCCTTAGGAAGAAATGATGCAGAGACAGAACTAGAAGATAGAGAGGAAAGTATACCAGCGATACCCTCCATACCTACCCAAACTCAACAATAGACTTTCATTCCTCCACCTCAACTACCCACATACTTAGTTCCACAAAACCTTGACACTATTCTTTCAACTCAACTTCTACCCATTCATACAAGCTTAATCAACCTTGACACACAAAATTCAACTCTCAACCAAAGGATGGATTCAATTTGGGAATCACTAGCTCACAAGCTAGATGCACTGAGTGCTCAAATTGAACCTATCTAAACCCAACCTCAAACCCAACATTCACCATCCTACCCATTCTCTCCACAACATCATCACAAATCACCTTCACCCATTCATTTTTCTACATATTCATCATCTTCCATTTCACATGCACACACTCTAGCTCCAGAAGTTATTTGGCCTCAGGTTGAACAATTTGAAGCTATTATTCAAACTCCCACACAAACACAACTTTCTTTAGTATTCCCAAAATTTATACCTATTGAACCATTGCCCAATCTGCCAGAAGATTATCTTTCAAATCCACGTAGAGCTATTGTTAAACATGGAAAGTATCTCATCATGGTACCACTTCATAGTTTTTATGTCCTTCACCTAGGACCATCAATCTATCTGGATTGGGTTAGCATGATCTCATTCTATCAGGAGAAGTAATTCTCACTCGAATTGAAGACCTTCCTCCTGAATGGAGAAGAACTACAACTCCTCCATCATCTCCTTCAAAACCAAAGGATAAAATTTATGATATTCTTCTTCATATTTATTATCCAATCAAACTCATATATTTTGAATTCAGAGCTCAATCATAAATCAATTATGCAATCCCAAAATGTTTCTATTCCACAACCTCATCATTCATCCTTCAGCACTTCCATTTCCAAAAATCACAGATTAGATTGCTCTTTCCAGAATTCAACTGATCCCTAATCCTCCTCTCACACCATGGGTCATGAAATCAACATTCCTTAGCATCTTTCCAAGATGCATATACTGAGAAACTTCTTCAAGTGGTTTTAGTTTCAAGGCCTTCTAGAGCAATATTTTCATCTCGCTTAGGACATTTCAATAACATTCTTATAATTGAGGAAGAATTCTTATTTTATTCTGAAGCTAATCTGCAAACAATTGCTGATAATCTTCCACTTCCTTATTTAAAGCTTGCTGATATATCACTCCATCATAAAATTTGTGTGAACTGTCCCAAGCCAACCCACTCACCAAAACCAAAAACACCACCTTCTCCAAAGATAGCTAGAAAACCAAAAACCTCACCCTCTCCAAAACTAATTACAAAATCAACAACATCCAGAAAACCACCTTCTCTTCCCATAAAACAAATTTTCCAGAGAAAACCAAAGAGAAAACCCAAAATTCCACCTCCCAAAGTTCACAAAAAGGCTTCTCCTCCTCGATATAGAATTCTTGCAATAGCAAAATCCACCAATTCAACTTAGGTTCGGCATCCTTCTTTGTGAACAAGTATTGGATAGCTGCATGATCGGTGTGCACTATGACCTTTGACCTGATAATATATGATCAAAACTTTTCAAGTGTAAACACCATCGCTAGCATTTCCTTCTCACTTGAGGTGTAATTTTGTTATGCTTCATCTAATGTGTGACTTGCATAGTAGATAGCTCTAAAAATCTTGTCATGTTTCTATCCAAGTACAACCCCCACTATAATGTTACTTGCATCACACATTACTTCAAATGCCTGGTCCCACTTGGGCATCATAAGTATTGGAGTTGAAATCAACTTCTCCTTTAATGTGTTGAATGCCTACAGATAATGTTCATCAAACTTAAATGGAGTGTCTTTCTCCAAGAGATTACATAAAGGCATAGAAATTTTAGACAAGTCTTTTATGAATCTCCTATAAAATCTTGCATGGCCTAGGAAACTATGAAATCCCTTTGTATTGGTTGGAGGTGGGAGTATTTCGATGGTTGAGATCTTTACTCGGTATACATCCAACCCACAAGCTAAAACCTTATGCCCCAACATAATGCCTTCCCTAACCATGACATGAAATTTCTCCCAATTCAGAACAAGGTTAGTCTCCTCACATCTCTGCAAAATAATAAATAAGCTATGCAGGCATTGATCAAGAGTATGACCTATAACAAGTACAAAATAAGGATAACAAATGGAAGAAAAAGATTTTTCATTTGGAATGAATCAAACAAATTTATTTTTACATTAATGTCCTCAATTAATTTCACTTGCTTTGTATATCAAAAAATTATATATTTATATTCTAGACCACAAGCGGTCCTAATTGCATCTCCATAATGGGAGAAAATCCTTGACTTAAAATTACAATGACTTAAAATTTAGTAGATCACCTCAAGCCAATGGGCAAAGTGGATGACACGACTCTAGACTGGGTAGCTAACCTAAAGAAAATAGGTATTTTTTATCCAATTGGTATGTCTCGAAAGGAATTAAGACTTGGCAATTTCTACTATTTAAACTATAAGAAACCATAGAGACAGTAGGTAGTTTGTGACCCAATTTGTATATCCCAGAAGGACTTAGGACCAGGTGACGTTTATTGCATTTACACCTGAAAGAGACTAAGAAGAAAATAGGTAACCTAGGTTTAGCTTAGCTCTCTCACAATGCCCATTAGAAGCTTAGGAAGAGTGAGCCAATTAAACTGAGTTTAGCTCAGCTCTCTCAATTACCCATGAAAAGTATAGGAAGAGTGGGACTAGGATGACTGGGTTTAGCTCAGCTCTCTCAATTGGCCATGAAAAGCTTAGGAAGAGTGGGACCAAGATGATTAGCTTTTGGTCAACTTTTTTCAATTACCCATGAGAAGCTTAGGAAGAGTGGGCCAAGTTGATTGGGTTTTGGTTGATTTGAAGTGGTTTTGCTAAGGTTTGACTTTATAATTCATAACTCAGTGACTCAGTCCTAGACTTAGGCTATTGAGTAGTTAAATGGGTGGTGTTTGCTAAGGTTTGACTCGATGAGTCATGACTCCGTGACTTGGTCCCAGAATTAGACTTTTGAATAATTAGATGAGTGGTGTTTGCTAGGTTTGACTTGATGAGTCATGACTCAGTGACTTAGTGACTCGGTCCTAGACTTAGGCTTTTGAATGATTAGATGGGTGGTGTTTACCATGGTTTGACTCATTGAGTCATAACTCAATGACTTAGTGAGTCATGACTCAGTGACTTGGTGAGTCATGACTTAGTGAGTAGGTCCTAGACTTAAGCTTTTGAGTAGTTGGATGGGTGGCCTTTTTCAATATCTTATGAAAAACTAAAAGCGTACGATCTTTGCTTTTAACCTATGAGAGATCGTAAAGTCAGGTTGTATGAATTAAGCCTTATTATAGTTTGAGTTAATTAAGCCTAATCATTTTAGCACTAATGATAGTAATTAGTGCTAATGATAATTCTTAATTAATTTAAGGCAAAGTCATCATCTCCCTGATTTCATAGGTTACTTTCAGAGAAACTCTGTTATTTCTATGGTCTAATTAGTTTTTAAATCGGTTTTTATTTTAAATATCCAATCCAGCAATATCTTATTGTCCATTAATCATGTGGAACCCACCATTACCATAGCGTGGGTGGGACCCATGTGTGTGCCATAGTGGGGCCATGGTGGAATGCCCTTAGGTACCAAAGAAATTACTAGTGGCCAAAGGCCATTAGTGTTAGGGGAGGCACCTGCCTCTTGAAGAATCCTCAAGCTCCTTCAATCTAGAATTTTGTCCCTTAGGTAAGAGATGGGAGGGGGTATTTGTAGGGTTGGAATCTGATTGCACCACTAGAGGCATTTTGGGAAATAAGAGCTTGGTTGCACTCCTAGGGGCATTTTTGAAAATTAGAACTTGGCTGCCACATCTTGGAAGAGAGTATGACTGCCACATCTTAGAAAGGAGCTTGACTGACATGTCTTGGAAGGGAGCCTAACTGTCACATCTTAGAAAGGAGCTTGACTGACATGTCTTGGAAGGGAGCCTAACTGCCATATCTTGGAAAAGAGCTAGATTTCGAAAGGAGCCTGACTATCACGTCTTGGAAGGGACCCTAACTGCGATGTCTTGGAAAAGAGCCTGACTGCCACATCTTGGAAGGGAGCCTGATTGCCATGTCTTGGAAAAGAATCTGACTGCCACGTTTGGGGCAAGCGCTTGGCTGCAACGTCTAGGGCAAGAGCCTGACTGCAATGTTTGGGGCATTCTTTGAAATCAAAGCTTGGTTGCACCATTAAGCCATCCTAAAATATTTCAAATAAAATATTTTTACTAAAGTGGATTGCCATTTTATCGAATCCAATTAATTGCATGCACTCTTAATGTGGGTACCATGTAATTAAATTAGGCAATGTATGGTATGCTTTCTAAATCCCTTATTTGGAAGTGTCTTGGACAAGTGGAGATTTTGTTATTTCCATATACATGGGCCCTGTCTTGTGCCATTAATTTCAACTATTTAATTAAAGTATATCCAAAATAATTTGGATAGATATGATCAACTATGGGATTTGCACAGTTTAATCACTGAATTCGCACTAGCTGAATCTATGTGCTAGGCATCATATGTGAATCCACATGGGCAAGTGGGTAGTGTCAATCACTTGACCCGAATTTATCTAAATCCCCCAGCTGTATGAGTTTAATTGCATCATCTATCTACATGGGTAAAAGAGATGAGTATCTCGCTTGGGTAGATAATGGATTAACCCCTTGGATAAAATTTTTTTTATTGCCTTGACTACATGAGCAAAATTCCTTTGCCTTGACTACACGGGCAGAAGACTCCTTGCAGGCCATGTTTTCCTTCAACTGCGCAGGGCAAACTTCATCTGTACAAGCTGGTTTCTCATTTGCATTGCCATGTCTATAACATTACCTCCCAGTTACATGTCTTGCTAGCTACATCGTTTGTTGGCCTCTCACCTGCACGAGTAAAAGGGTGGACATCCTATTTGCATGGATAATAACTTTGTCCAATGGATATTATTTCAATTATACCACAAGCAGACTTTGCACAAACCTTGATCTTCTCAACTACAAACCATGTCAACATAGTAGGCGAGATATCCTAATTGCATTGGTAGATATTTGCCAGTTCATATGCCTGTTGCACAAAAGATAATCTCCTACTGCTATTTTATCTGCATAGACGAGAAATAACATCATTTCTCTTTGGTTGCATGGGTCCAATTTACTTTCCTCCTCAATTGTACAAA
Source organism: Pouteria campechiana (assembly GCA_036873735.1). NCBI lineage: Eukaryota > Viridiplantae > Streptophyta > Magnoliopsida > Ericales > Sapotaceae > Pouteria > Pouteria campechiana. Next base: position 14,195 of record JAYJMB010002458.1, read on the forward strand.
TGCACAATGCATCTCCACTTAACTGCATGGGTAAAATAGGTGGTCATCTTGCTTGCGTGAACAAATTCTTTGTCCAACGGATATCATTTCACCTATTATAATTGCATTTTGCAAAGGCAACACATTGCCTCCTGGACTACACAGGTGGAGAGGTTGCCATTAGTCATTAGTTACTCCGCATCACCTTCTATATTACACAGATGAAGGGAATATTCCATTCCTACAACATTGTTTACATAGCCTTAAAATTTCATGTTGCACAACCTGCACTGGATCCTCCACATTCTGCTAGAAATGCTCCCTCACCCCCCCCTCCCTTGTCCCCCATGATTTTTTATGTAGTCCCAAAAATGGCTTAACCCATCCCTATGTCCACTCTTCCAAGAGCACACTCTCCTTGTGCTTTGGGTTCCACTATATCCCATATAAAGGAAGTATAATAGTGCTCATAGCACTCTTCTAGATTTTAGCTCTAGGGGCCATAAATTAGTGTTCCCAACACTCTTCTAGATTCTAGCTCCAAGGGGCATAAACGTAGTGCTCCTAGAACTATTTTAGTTTTCTCAAGCTCATCAGGAAAAGTCACTCATTTCTAAGATCACCAACAAACTTAATGGTTTTTTAGAGATTACATTAACTCTCTACTTTTTAGTTTAACCAAATAACTTATACACTTTTACAAAGCATTACAATGAAGAACAGGTGAAGATGTGACTAATAATACAATAAAATCTTCCCATAATGTAAAAATAATGGCCATTAAGAATATGAAGGTTTAAGCTCAAGTATAGATAACTGAAGTTTAAGCTCCTGGCCATTGGTGGAAGGATTTACATAAGTTTAAGCTCATTTAAAAAGTATTTTTTCACTACCTTTGAATCGTCTAATTGATCTCCTTAAACAAATCTTTAGAAACTTGACCATCAGAGAAAACTATTGGAATGGATACAGGAATAACAGAAACTTTGAATATAGAAGACCATTTAATGAGAATGCAAAATGTCATATTTTATTCCCCTAATACTTCATCTTTTGCACCTATTTGATTCCTAAATATACTCAT
>JAYJMB010002460.1:0-15256 GCA_036873735.1 Pouteria campechiana
ATTTCTCTGAACTGAAGATTGAGGACTCTTCAAGAGGCAGGTGCCTTGCTAGACATAACTAGCCTTTGGCCACTGGTTAGGGACTGTCCTTAGTACCAATCACTATCATTAGTGCTAATAATAATTAAGCTTAATTAACTCAGTGTAATTAGGCTTAATTCATGCAACTTGATTATATGATCTCTTAAAAATTAAAGGCAAAGATCGCCCACTTTTAGTTTTTTATAGGATATTAGAAAACACTAATTATCTAACCACCTAACAACCTAAGTTTAGGACCAAGTTAAAGTCATGACCCACTGAATTATTGAGTCATGACTCACTGAGTCAAATCTTAGCAAACACTACTCATCCAGTCACTCAACAGCCTAATTCAAGAACCGAGTCAATAAGTCATGACTTAGTGAGTCACTGAGTCATGACTCACTGAGTCAAACCTTAGTAAAATCATTGCAAATCAACCAAACCTAGTCTACTTTGTTCCACTCTTCCTAAGCTTCTCATGAGCAATTAAGAGAGCCGAGCTAAACTCAGCCAACCCGGTTCGACTCTTCCTAAGATTCTCATGGGCAATTGAAAGAGTCGAGCTAAACCTAGTCAACCAGTCCCACTTTTCCTAAACTTCTCATGGGTAGTTGAGAGAGTCAAGCTAAACCTAGTCAACGTAGTCTTACTCTTCTTAAACTTTTCATGAGCAATTAAGAAAGCTGAGTTAAATCTAGTCAATTTAGTCCAACTCTTCTTAAGCTTCTCATGGGTAATTGAGAGAGCTGAGTGAAACTAAGTCATTCTGGTCTCACTCTTCCTAAGCTTCTTATGGGTAATTAAGAGAGCTGAGCTAAACACAGTCAGCCTAATCCCACTTTTCCTAAGCTTCTCATGAGAAATTGAGAGAGTTGAGTAAAACCTAGTCTAACTAGCCCACTCTTCCTAAGCTTCTTATGGGCAATGTGAGAAAGCTGAGCTTCATCTAGGTTACCTATTTCCTTTTGGTCTCTTTTAGGTTTAAATAAAATAGAGATCATCCGGTACTAAGTCCTTCTAGGATATACAAATTAGGTCCTAAACCTCCTATTTTCTTTTGGTCTTTTTCAGGTCTAAACAAAATAAAGATCACTTGATTCTAAGTCCTTTCGGGATATACCAATTAGGTCACAGATCATCTACTGTCTCTATGGTTTCTTACAATTTAAATAACAGAAATCACCCAGTTTTGATTCCATCTTGGACATACCAATTAGATCAAAATACTCATTCTTTAGGTTAGCCCAGAGTCTAGCAATCCAGTCTAGAGTTGTGTCATCCTCTTACCGATTGTTTTGAGGCGATCTACTAAATATCAAGTCATCGAATGTGCTCGGTGATCCCAAAGATAACACATATAATACACATTTATTTGATAAAATGTGTTTTATTTTTGGATTTTTGAATGTATTATACTTCTTCTTTTAATCAAAGATCTTCTTTCATTGTAAAGATGTAATTAGGACTGCTTGTAGTATAGGATGTGAATATGCAATTTTTTTATGTATACACATGCAATTGTAATTAATTAAGGACATCAATAAAAAAATATAAATTATTTGATTTATTCTAATAAATGATAAATCTCTTTGTGTTCCATTTTTTTCCACTTTTTGTACTTATTAAAAAAATGGTAAACCCGATATGAAATATCCCACCCTTCATCTTTAAGGAAAAGTAATGTCAATGCATTTTAGAGACCTTATTTTTTATAGAACTGACTAAGCTCTTTTCTTGCTTTTTGTAGAGCTTCAGTTGTTTCTACATTTACTCTCTCTCTCTCTGACTTAGAAGTCTTTTTCAATGGCAACATCACTTGTATTCAGATTCCTACCCATCAACACTCCACGCATCTTCAACATGAGTGTCCCTCACTCCATCATCATGTTACCAACCAATCAAACACTGGAAATTTACAAGAGGGAGTTGGCTTCAATTCCTCCCTCACCGAAGGCTACTCCAATAGTTGCCAAGACTTCCCCAGTAGCACTAAAGGTGGCTTCCACTGACCCAACCTCTTCCAACAATGAGGTTGAGAAGAAGCATAAGAAGAATGGGAGGCGAAGGAGAAAACATGTTTCCCCTCATGCCCCTAGAATTGTTGGAGATGAACTTGTCTTAAACGCCACTTCAAACTCCTTTAAGATTGGAAATACTCGAGTCTCTGCTCCCATAAGACAGAAGAAGGTTGTAGCTCTTAGCTCCCCTAAGGCAACGAAGGGGAAGTAGGCTAGAGCTCCCTTCATCCTAAAGCCCGCTGGCACCTTTGGGAGAGATGAATTGAGCAAGGCTCTCAAAGGTTGTGCCTAGCTTACTAGATAAGCTAGGAGGAGGATGACAAAGAGAAACAAGTTCAAGCGGAGGTCAATTCTTAAGTTGACCATTCAAGAGAAGAAAGAAAGATGGAAGCTGCCATCCAAAAAGCATATCGTAGTAGCAAAAAGACCATCTCCTTCCCAAGATGACTGTTTAGCCTTTCCCACTCTCAAAGGAAGGAGATTGATAGGATAGGTACCCTTTAAATGCTAGTAAAGGCATTGAAGGTAGAAAAAAAAAAAGAAGAGCTGACTCTAGTAGCCCTAAGAAAACAAACTAGAAGAGGAGAAGGATGCAACCTGTTAGTGTCTGTACCACTTCAACGGACAGGGACTCATCATCAGCATTCCCAAGCCCACCTCATTTGAGGATGATTGCAAAATCAATGGTCAGATCTATGATACCTCCCCAAATATTCCATTCTCCATCAAAGGATGTTGGGAGAGAAGATCAGGTATCTACATCTCCTCGCCAATTGATGCATAGACACCAAACTTTTCCTATAGTAATGTTGTATATGATGGGGGAGAATGCATCTCCTACTTCCATGAAAGAAGTAATGAAACAACTAGAATAGCTCCAGAGTGGAAATCAACATTTAAGGGAGTGCACAACAGAATGTCGGCTAAACCTACAATCCTAGCCAATCATCCCATATTGGGCATCCCCTCAACCTTCCATCCATGGGAACGGTCATGCTGTCATGACCTTTTGTCTTTAACCAGCCAAAAGGGGACCCCATAGGGGTAGATGACTCACCCCTCGCTTCTCCAGTTGCTCCACCTTGGCAATTTTCCAATATTAATTTCCATGCACAGCCATTTAGTGCAAACGTTCAACCATAATAGTTTGGTGCAAATGTGTATGCTGATAAATCTGGATCCACTGGAATACTTTAATGAGATGATGAATGATTAGATGAATCAAAGGCAAATAAACTTGCCTTCTCAAGTGCCAAACATATATCACCAGCCTTATTTGCTAGAGATCAAGAATGAGATATTCCCACTAGGTTTCCAAATGACAAACTTCCACATGTTTAATGAAACGGATGATCCCCAGCACCATGTCACCCTCTTTAATTTTAAGATGGGCAACTATGTTGTCTATCTCAATCTTTTCTTAAGATTGTTTAGCTCATTTCTCAAATGACCTGCATTCCAGTGGTACTTGACGTTACTAGCAAGGTCGGTCAAAACCTTGAATGACATGCAAAACCTATTTCTGGCAAGGTTCTTTGTGACTAAAAAGATGTTATATTTGCTAACCTCTCCCTCATGAAGCAAAGTGAGGATGAACCAGTTGAAGAGTTTATCTCCCACTGGTAGAGAGAAGGTAGGAAATGTGAGGCAACCTTAATAGAAGAATAAAGAGTCTAATTATGCTGCAATGACATCAAAGTCGACCTTACAATTTTGGTGAATGAGCAGATAACTACCTTCCGTGCGTTGGCCAATGAGGCAAGTAAAAAGGAATGCCTCCTCTCCCTCTCTGGAAAGAGTAAAATTTGGGATGACAAGCAGAAAGAATGCTCCTTCTGGCCTAAGAAGAAAGAACTAGAAAAAGGTAAACCAAGCATCTTTGTCAACACCAATGAAACAAAAACTGGTAATGACAAACAACCAAAGAAAAGGGAGATCCCAGAGCCAAAGTATCAGTACTCAGATGAGGAGGTGATACCAATTCTATTGGGGCTCATCCAATCAGGTAATATAAAGCTCCTGGAACCATTATTCCTATCTGAAATAGATATGGTAAACCATCTCTTATACTATCATTACCATTGGGGATCAATCACTCGATGGTCAAATGTAAGGTGGTAAGGGGGATCATCAACCACTGCATGAAGAATGGAATCATTACACCAAAGAAAGATACATAAGCAACATCTAATAATATATTGGTGAAAGAAGTTCCTAATTTGGCTATTTTGGAACAAGAATTTGACCATCAATTCCCTAAAACCTCCAGCCAAGAGGTGTAAAGGGATTACTGACAAAGGTTGGGATCTTGTTTGTCCAAAAGACATCCCAAAAGTCCTATTGATGAGATGCAAGAGATGAAATTGCTAGATCAAGCATGCAAAGCAAGGGGAATGGGAGGATTGTCTGAAAGAATTATTCCCATATCTTGAAATGATACATTGCTGGCCATCGTGGTTCTATTTGTACATATTGGGGATTACCTCTAGCTTGAAAGGCTTAAATCATTCTATAGGAAAATGGCAGGGAAGAAGAAGAGAAGAGCCTACCTTGATCAAGGGTGCCCAGAGCTCTATGCTTGGGGATAATCACTGTTGCTTCCATCAATTGCAGACAAAGTATGGGTGACATTTTGGGATAAGTTACCAGACCTAGGAACTGGGAGTAACCCAAGCCTTGATGAAGATAATTCATTTAAAAATCTAATAGTGGCATCTTGCTATACATCAGCGAAGGCGAGGCCTCAACAAACCAGCTAAATAGGAAGTGAAAACATTCTTGTAGAAGGCATGAATGCCAGAGGGAGCACCAGTGTTGAGGATTCACTTTATTCATTGTTAGCGATTCATCAGTCACACACCTCCTCCACTATGCTGATGAATGCTATGGAGAAAATCCAAATCTTAGAAAAATGTATTGCATTTTGAAAACTCACTTTCCTCGAAAGTGAAGAAGAACTAGTTTCGAACTTCAGCAGTGCAAGACGATAAAGAGTGAGTCCTCTTGCAAGATGTGTTCCTACTATGCTTCATTTCTAAAAGAAAGAAAGGAATTAAGAAGTCCCTTCTTAACTAGGATAAACATTTCAGCAAAAATACAACCAATTATATTCACAAATGAAGGGACACTGCTTAGAGCAATCCACAATCACTTGATCGCCCAGAGGTAGAAGAAATCCATCTTTGCCTAGCAAGGATAGCCTATTTTCACCATCGAATTCCATCTAACTTCATAAAGGCCTTCAATCAAGTTGAAAAGAAGAAGATGAAGGCAACAGATGACCCTCCAAAGGAGCAAATGTTCATAGAATCACATATTGTAAGGATCCTTGAATACCTGCACTTCATGAAAGCCCCTATTCTAATGGTGGTCCTAGAATTAAGCAAGTTCATTACTTAGGGTGGCCTATGATGAAATTGTTCAAAAAAGGCTACAAGGCTATGAACGGACACTTGTTCCAATATCAAGCTTTGGTACGGATGATATCCCAGAATGAGGCATACACAATCAAAAGTTTTCCATTCTCGCTAGCTGGTAATAGCTATGCCCTGAAGTGGATTGTGACATTGTTAGTCAAATCATTCAGATCATGGGAGGTGTTAGCTAAAGCATTCATACACAAATTCCATGACTACACTTCTTAGTTTTCTAAGGGATAAGTGCAGAAAATTCATCATCTCGAAGAAGAACATCTTTATGATTTCACCTTGAGATAGTGCAATATTCGCCTTTATTGCCCCATGTTGCAACAAGAAAGGTGTATAATATGGGAATGCATCATCATATTGGAAAAGGCTTTTCCATTACCAAAAGAAGTTCTCACTTTATTCCCTAGATTGCTTAAGCTACTAATCCAAGAACCATCAGAGCCTATGGAGGTATCCTATGATATGACCAACATCATACTGAATGAAGAGAATGGTCTACAAGAAGCATCAAAATCACCTAAAATAATGGTCGTATTATGATCCAAGAAGAATATAACCCAAGATAAAGGGAAGGTGCTAATGTAAGAAAAGTCGATGCCTGGAGTTCCTTATCCCTCTGTTGGAGAAAGGGAACATCCTGAACTCACAAATAAACCAAAATATGATGTTGTTACTCACTTGTGCAGAATCCTAGCAAGGCTGATATATACAAAGCACTTTAGCTCTCTAAGGAGTTCTAACAAACGCTCATAAATGCGCTAGTAGATGAGTCCATCAAGGACTTATACTTGGAAGAGGTTACTACCATGATGAATGTAACCAGACAATCATCTTTAGAGATGATGATCTGCTGCTTGGAAGCAAAAAGCATAATATCTAGTATTTGTAAGTGATGATTTAGTGGGAGAAAGGATTAATCGTATTATGCTAGATCTAGGTTCTGCAGTGAATATTCTTCCACTCAAGGTATTGAAGTGGATTAGGATGTGCTCATTTTTGCTCAAAAGCACCACTCTGGTAATTCAAGACTTTAACCAAGAGAGTTAAAGGACTAAGGGGACCATTATCTTGAGTCTTGATATTCAAGGGTTCCTTATAAAGGTTAACTGTCATGTTATTAATGCATCGATGTCCTACAACTTGTTGATCGGTAGGCCCTGGTTGCATCAATACCAAGTTATGGCATCCACGGTGCACCAATGCTTTAAGTTCTACCAGGATGGCATAACGAGAAGCATATCAGCTGATGTACAACCATTCATAAATTTAGAGGTATTTTTAACAGAAGCCTAATACTATACGCTAGCATTGAATGAATCGGAGCAGCCAAAAGAATCAGCCAAGTCAACTGTGGATGCAAAGCAATAGCCATTTGTCACTAAAAAATAAGGGTCCACTTCACAAGGACCCTCATCATAGTTTGTACCTCCATAGGCGGTAAAGTTCCTAGTGGTTCCTCTACCAATGTCTTTATACTTTAAGATCGTGACAAGCATCTCACAAGAAGATAAGTTGAAACTCATGAAAGAACTAGAAAAAACTAGAAGTGCTCCAAGTAGACAATGATAATGAACATGAGTCGCCAATTAAGCATCTGCAATTGTCGCAACATCCGACTACTCCTACTTTAGTACCAACTCCACTGACTCAGAATGTGTTCAAATAGAGGCTAGTTGCAAATTCCTCAACTCCATAATTTTTTGCCTTCTAGGCTGGGATGCCAACACCAAGACCACTCAAGAAAGGACGTGGAAAAGGATCAACTAGACCTTCAGTAAGCAAGCGACAAGCCATACCTCCACCAACTAGATTTTACGAGAATCAAGTTGTGAACTCCTTGAGAGCTTATATGCTGCCACAACTAGCACCGGTCAAGAATACTCGATTCTAAATCAATACTCTAGGTTAAAGGAAAACAACATCTACTCCTCCAATATTGTTATCTTCAGTGCCAAGTTACTCTCAAGTAGTCTCAAAAATAACACAGTCATTGTGTTTCAAGATTAACACTAGGAACCCCAATCAAGCAAAGTAAGAGACATCATCCAATCCCGACACTAGATGCACCAGATGGGAAATCAGAGGAGAAAAACTACAATACATGTTGGCTGAGTACAATTGGTCATTGACTTGACTAGCTCAGTCAGAAACCATTTAAGGCAAACAATCTGAACTATAATCTCAATTGGAAAAAGGAAAGCTAGTATTCAAGGAGATGAGCTTACCTTACAGATAATGTCGTATTTTTAATTTCTTACCCAAGAAATTCAGTAAGGGATGCCGAAGGATGATTGATCTCTTTGACATTTATCCTATATGTCAATAATCGGTTCACTCATCCTAGGTCCAATCAAAGGAAAACCTAAGGGACTCTGATATCCAGGAAATCAAACAGGTCTTGATGCGGATGATGATATTGACATGGACAGTGATAAAGAATATGCCTCAAATTGCTCCTATGTGAGTATCAAGTCAACTGTCGGTCCCATTAAGTGGGATTATCAATCAACTCCTACTGAGTTCGAGATGTCAAGGACGTCATCCGCTTTATCAATAATTGCACATTGTTACAAGGTTTTTACTTCTCACCATGTATCAACAGAAGAGGAAGAATCTGAGTCCGATGATAAAGAATCACAAATAAATTTGGAGGGACCTATTGACACAGACTATAGAGAAGTCATTGATGACCAATTAATTCCCAAATTAGAGTCAGAAATGACGAGTGAGACTCATGATGACAATACACATGGGTCTAATCATGAACCAAACCCTGATCATTCAGAAGGAGAGGAAGACAATGACTCCAATTCTTCCTTAGAAGAAATAACATGTGGCGCAGCTTTGTCAAGATTAGAAGATGGTGGACAATCAACAAACGATGAGCTTGAAGAGTTCAACTTGGGTACAAATGAAGAAAAGCGCCTTACTTTCATCATCAAATCCTTACCAGAGTAGGAAAAGCAATCGCTAATGGATCTTCTTAAGGAATTCAAAGATGTATTTACATAGACATACTCTAAAATGCTTGGGTTAGATCTGGATATTGCGATGCATTCTTTGCATATCTTTCCAACTAAGTAGCCAATAAAGCAAGCACTAAGGAAGTTTAGACCTGACTTGGAGCAACAAATCATTAATGAGATTAGTAAGTTGCTATAAGCCAACTTCATCCACGAAATGAGATGGATCACTAGTGTTGTCTCGGTAAAGATAAAGAATGGACAAATCTGAGTTTGCATTGACTTTTGTAATCTCAATGAAGTATGTCCAAAAGATGAGTTCCCACTGCACACATAGAACTCCTTATCTACAACACATTGCTTTATGAAACATCCTCATTCATAGATGGCTACTCTGGCTACAACCAAATCAAGATGGCAACATTGGATGAGGCATCCACTGAATTTCACACCCCAATGGGTATCTTTTGCTATAAAATTATGTCATTTGGATTAGATAATGCCGAAGCAATCAAAGAGCCATGCAAGTTATTTTTTGTGACATTCTTTATAAGCATGTTGAATGTTATGTCTATGATTTTGTGGTAAGATCTAATGGTTATGATCAACACCATAAGGATCTATGCACCATCTTTGTACAACTCAAGAAAAAATAAGCTACATATGAACCCACTCAAATGTGCATTTAGAGTTGGGTTGGGCAAATTCTTGGGGTTTATTGTTCCGCCATCAAGGAATTGAGGTGGATCCCCAAAAAGTAAAGGCCTTTAGGGGCCTCCCCCAAGGAACATATATGATTTGAGAAGCTTTTAAGGCAAGTTATCTTATATCAGAAGATTTGTTGCCAACTTGGCGAGAAGATGTCAGTCATTTCATCATCTACATAAGAATGATGTGACCTTTGTTTGGGACAAAGCTTGCCAAAAAGTTTTCGACACCATCAAAGAATTACTATTTAATCCTCTAGTTTTGGCTATATCAGCTAAGGTCAAACTCCTTATCTTCTATATCTCCATGAGCGAACAATCGTTGGGGGCATTGCTTACACAAGAAAATTAAGATGGTAAGGAGCAAGCATTGTATTACCTTAGTCATCGGTTAATCGATGCAGAATATAATTATTCCCCAATTGAAAAAACATGCCTTGTATTGGTGTTTGCAGCCCAAAAGTTAAGCCATTATTTCCTCGCTCATGAGATTCGATTGATTTCCAAGGTGAATCCGCTCAAGTTCTTGATCACTCATCTCATATTATCGGGATGGTTGACAAAGTGGTTATTACTATTATCAGAATTTGATACCATCTTTATCTAATGAAAAGCATTAAAAAGAAAAGTTCTGGCTGACTTCTTGGCAGCGGATCTAGCTGATGAAGAAGTTGTTATGCAAGAGGACTTGCCAGACAAGGAAGTGTTCATTTCCCAAATCAACACTCCTTGCAAAATATATTTCGATGGTGCTGCTAAAATCGTTAGTGCAGGCATTGGAATTGTCTTCATCTCACCTCAGAAAGATATGCTTCCATATTTTTTCTACTTAGAAAAGAATTATACTAACAATGAAGTAGAGTATGCGGCATTGGTCTTAGGACTTCAAATCATTATCAACTTTGAGATTATAAAATTAGATATCTTTGGTGATTCAAAATTAGTGGTCTGACAATTAGCCACTGAATATGAAGTCTGTCAGCCCAATTTACGTTGGTATTACGATATCATGCAAATGTTATTAGATCAATTTTCTCAAGTTAGCATTGGACATATTCTAAGGACTGAGAATATCATTATTGATGCCCTAGCAAACTTGGCAACTGTTATAGCCATTGCTGAAAGCCAAGAAGTTGTTGCAAAGTTGAATGACAAAGTCACATTCTTGACTTTTATGATAAGGAAACTACCAAGCGAGTGAAATGTCTAGCCTGCATAGAACTAATGGTGGATGATTGATAAACTCAGTATATCGATTACTTGCAGTATGAAATCCTCCCCAAAAATTTATAGGAGAGGTTAGCTCTAAGAAAAAGAGCTACTCGACATGTGTATTACAATAATATACTTTATCGTCAAGCATATGATGAACTCTGGATCTGATGTCTGAACAGAGAAGAGATTCAATATTCACTCATGCAAGCGCATTTCAGTGAATGTGATGGGCACCCGTTTGGTCGAAGATTATAATGAAGAGTCAAATGCCTTGGATACTACTAGCCTACCATCATCTCAGATTCGCTGTAATTTGCTAAATTATATTTCCAATGTCAGCTTCATAGGGATATCTGGCAAATAATACCACCTTCAGAATTAGTACTCGCAAGCATCTCTTAGCCATTTGCATAATAGAGATTTGATATCATTGGTCAAATCAATATACCCTCCTCTAAGGGACATGCTTACATTTTAGCAGCAACCGATTACTTCTCTAAATGGGCGGAAGTTGACTCATATAAGAGAGTTAGAGCCAAAGAAGTAATTAAATTCATCAAATTCAATCATTTATCGATATGGTAATCTATACTAGATTACATCAGATGATGGCACTCCATTCAAGAATGAAGAAATGGAGAGGTTTTGTTGAAAGCAAGGCATCAAATATATGTTCTCTACACCATATCATCTATAAGGAAATGGTCAAGTAGAAATATTCAATAAGGCGATCTCGACGATCATGAGAAGAACAACAGATAAGAACAAGCAAGACTGACATCTCAAATTGCTAGAGGCACTTTAGGCTTATCGTACTCCTCACTGAACAGCTACCATTGTAACTTCCTATTCTCTAATGTTTGGGACAAAAGTGGTCTTGCCCTTGGAAGTGCAATTGCCATTGCTAAGAGTTGCAATGCACTCAAGGTTGACAATGGATCAACAAGCCAAGTTGCGGTTTGAGGAGCTTGATGCTTTGGATAAAAAGTAATTACAAGCTAAACAGAGGATCAAGTTATACCAAGCCCGCATAATCAAGGCATATAATCGATCGGTTAAATACCAAGCTTTTCACCTATGTAATTTAGTTCTCAAATTAAAGACTGAACTAATGGCGGGTGGCAAATTAATTGACAAATTTGAGCCCAAGTGGGAAGACCCTTATGTCATGCAAGAGGCTTATGCTAATGGTTCATATCGAATTGCAAATAGTAATAGTATAGGAGAAATACCCATTAGTGGGCATTTCCTAAAGCGTTATTATGTATAAGCCAAAAGGGAGCAAACACTAGGGGCATTTGCTCCCCCCTTCTTTCTTAATTCCTACAAATGTTTCACAAGCTATTTAGTTTATATGCAAAATTCAAATCATTGCTATTCATGAGCCATAAGGGAGTAAATGCTAGGGGCATTTGCTCTCCCTTTCTAATCCTTACAAATGTTTCTCAAGTAATTTGATCTACATGCAGAAATTTAAATTATCATTATACATGAAGTTTGTAAAAGAAAAACATGTCAAGAAGCCAATTGTCATGAGAAAAAGTACTAAAATTGCACATTCATTAATGTATGGGATTCTCATACATAGAAGGAGTTTACAAATGAGTTAAAGTGGTTAAAATATACCCCTTCAAATGGCTAAACTGCTCCTCTGCTATCTTCAATGCTTGAGCAACTTCCGAGCTCACATTTAAGGATGACTTCAACTCTATTAAAGTCTCTTCGGTTGCCGTCACTTCTTATTGAGAAGCAACTACATCCTCTTTCAAATGTTGGATAATTTCTAAACCTTTAGTCTATTCTTTCTCCTTGGAAGCAACAAGAGATTCTTGGAGGGATAAATGATGACTCATTTAGGAAAACTCCCCTTGAAGAGCTTCAAGGTAATATTTTTTTGTTCTTACCTCTTCTCTCAAAGAGGTCAATTCTGCTTGGAGAGAGAAAAGATGCTCCGAAGCCATGCTCATGATTGATGACTTCTCATCAACCTTAGTTTGTAAATCATGAAGTTCAACTTCCTTAACAGTGATGGCTTCAATGAAAGATTTTGGGTTAGCATCTAACTCAGTCTATGCCCACACTTGCTGAAAAGACTCCAGTTACTCAAAAATATTTACAGGCACGTGGTATCACCATTCAACTTGGCTATGCCTTCAGCACGAAATAGAAAGCGGTCTCTTGGTGCTACAACTGCATCAGAGGAGGATGCTCTTTGCAACAATCTATCAAAGTAGGATAAAAAAGATTGTACTTCATCCTTCAAGCACTCCTAAGGAGCTTTTCTATGCTCTTTTGTGGCTTCGATACAAGCAAAAGACAACATCTGAAAGAAATTCCCACCAAGCAGAACATCGAAGTGCGATGTCAATATTTTGGGTTCCTCCCTATCTGGTTTATGAATATTATTATCAATCTCAGCTTATTGTAATACCTCTGAAGTGGAAGAGAAGGTCTCATTATGACATGGTGACTCTCAATATCCAAAACAACCTCTTCTGAGTTTCCCTCTACTGGATCTCTTGTTTGTTGCATATTACCTTCAAGAGCAGCAACAACAACTATACCTTCCATCGGAACCTTTGCCTAGGTAACTTTCTCTCCGGTTGAAGGTTCCATCAAATGGACAAGATTTGAAGATAATGGAGAAAGAGGGGAAGGAATATCATAAAGCTGATGGATGACCTCATATAAATTAAAGAGATCAAGCGATGATTTCCTCTAGTTTCCTACTAATGTATTAGCCACCTTTGGCTGATTGGCATGCATCTCCATGAGAATCTCTTCAGAAGAAATAGTTTTAGTATCTTCTCTTTCAATTGTCTGCTCAAGCACATTCTCATCAATAGTGCCCTAAATTGCAATGACATCTTCTACCAGTTGCTATGGTGTCCCAACAGGTCTAGAAGATGATGGGACAGAAGGAATTGTCTTATAAGGAAGTATACTCTCAAGAGGAGGGTTAGGCACTTTCCAACTCACTTTAGCCTTCTTTCTCTGTTTTATAGTGGTGCTCTTGGAAGGAGTATTTCTTTTTTGCAGGGCAGAAGCCTCTTCACTTACTACCGCCTTCTTGCTTTACTTGGTATCTAGAGCATCAACCTCTTCACTTGCTATCACCTTCTTGCTCTTTTTAATAGCTGGAGCAAGAGCCTCTTTACTTGCAACCGCCTTCTTGTCCTTCATAGCAAATGGAGTAGGAACCTCCTCACTTGCAACTGCTTTCATACTCTTCTTGGGAGCTGGAATAGGAGGAATTTGACCCCAGAATAGCACTGGAGTACAATCTGCTAACTAGCGAGCTAGTCTTACTTCGGCATTGGCTTCCGCCTTGGTAAACTTTCTCCTTTTTAGAGGTACACCTGAAAAGATATAGAACAATGCAATGAATTAAATATGCAAAATGGAAAAGCATGCATATCAAGCAAGCAAAACAAAACCCAACTAATGAAGTCTTCTTAAAGTAAGCTAGAAGTGGACGAGGAGCAAGTTGAGTCACCATTGGCTCTACATAGATGATTTTGTCTATAACATGCACATGCTCATAATAGCCCCACCACTTCATATGACTGAAATCAAAGTAAAGAATCCCTTGGTGGGCACACTAATCATCTATCCACAAGACTTATTGTGGAATAGTGGGCACTCGCTCAAAGTCCATGGCCTTTCTCGTCTCTAAGAAGAACTTTTTGCTCATATCAAATAAAAAAGAAGATAGCAATGGGTTGTAAGCTGTAAGAACATAGTTCAGAGAAAACCTTCTGCTGATCTTGCCCCTACTGCAACCGTATCACTAGGCATAATTTTTTATCATGTTCACTTTGTGTGTCAAGCCTGGTAAGAAGATGTTGTAATCTCGGAACATGGCTGTGAAACGATATGACAAAGGATACAAAGGATACCACCAAGCTGGGCCCATTCCAGTCTCTTGCTCCTCTCGCAATATGGAGGCTATAATTCCCAGTGTGTCCTAGTCATACCCAAATTGCCTTGCAAACCATTGAGAAAAATATGGTTTTGCATAAAACCTGAAACCTTCTCAAAGGGGCAACAACATGGCTGCAAGGAGAGGATAAACTCATTAACCTTTCTAAAGGTCTCATCTTCTTCATCTACTTCAAATCCTTGAGGATTACTAACAAGAGCCAACAGAAGCATCTCCTATGAAAATTTATGCAGTTTTAGCAACCGCTGAGTCACTTTGTTGAAACACAAGTTGGAGATGGGCTGATCCGTAAATTTTCCTAGCAAAATATCCTTGTTTGGTAGCTACATCAGTGATTTAACCTCATAAAGCCAGGAAAATACAACCCTAACTAAGAGATGAAGAAATGGGCTAGGAAATATTTATTGCAGTTCACTGGGCTAGCTGGATGCATTACCATCTCGCTGAGTCCCCAATATATGTCACATAATACCCAGGGAGTGATAGACAATTTTCTTACCATGTGCAAGTTGACAAGCTGGGATTATGCATAAAAAATTGATGCTATCGTCGCTGGAAGAGGAAGGGCAAATAACACAAGAAAGCCATGGGGCCAACTCTTCTTCGAGGTTGATGCTTCTCAGAAAAGACTCCTCAACCCATATATTCCACTGGGCATAATCCCCAAATGATGGCATTTCACTTTTCTAAGCATTTAGGTTGGAAATCCATCCAAACAATTGTGCCCAGTTGACCCATGGAAGCCTTGAGCTCAATTGCCTTAACTTACCCATGATATCCAAGATGCGGAAGCCCAGACTACCTTTCTAAAAGGAATCATTAGGCGGAAGGTGCAAATCAAGAGGGTCTCCAATCACAGGTAACTGTTCGAGGCGGTCGCTGAGGACGCGCTCAAGAAGTCAGATCAGGCACAGTAAATAATGAGGAAGAAACGAAATGCGAACGGAACGTCATGACC
>JAYJMB010002461.1:0-15254 GCA_036873735.1 Pouteria campechiana
GAGAGAGAGAGAGAGAGAGAGAGAGAGAGAGAGAGAGAGAGAGAGAGAGAGAGAGAGAGAGTCCATTACCAGAAGCTGTTTGCGAATGCATGAGAAACGAGTCTGCCACCGCTATTGAATGCACCGCCAGATTCTGAAACCCAAGGAGATGACCATGGGGCGAATTGCTTGATTACGTCCAAAAGTTGTTGGTATACCTTCACTTCACCAAGGAGATGATATGGGTCTTGCATGTAGTCAAGTAGTTTTGGATCAACACCTACATAGAAGAACCCACAAAGATCCTTAGCATATACACCTTATTATCATATCCAACCTCGTGAATGCATTGCTCAAGTCATAGCAACTGCATGCATGCATGAGCCCATCTCTACAACATATATTCTACTAAGCAACTGCTTTACTGACCTGCACCAAGGTTGTAGATATGAACGCTCACTGCATCGACAACATTGGTTCCTGACGCCTGAAGGAAGTCAACAAACCAATCCTTTTCAAAGAACCCTCCAGGCCCCATTATCAATGGCTTCGAACTGGTATTTTGATATGACTCATCGACTAGTTTTCGAAGAACGATCAAGTCCTCTGCGTATTGCTTAGCCTCAACTCTTGCCGCAACACCAGTTCCGCAGAGTTCATTTCCTGGTAAGCAACGCAACATGCCAAATTGTCAGCGACGAGAGTGAGAAGAGAAATTTGAAGCTGAAATTTTTAGATCGATCGTGATTACCGAATTCCCATGTGCTGATTTTCTGTCCCTTTGATATCAAATACTGAATGAACTGGCGAGCGTTCGATGGATTCCAATCACCCACGTAAAGAGTCTTCTTTGGATCCCATTCTGCCTTTTTCTTCCCATAGAGTGCATTCAATCCAAATACTATATTAGCTCTGAAATCATTCAGACAAAACTCAGCCACATCAGAAGCAATCATCAAATAGAAATGTGAAATTAAATGAGGATGGATTTTTCTTTCGATGGTCTTCATTGAATGATGAATGTGCCTGGAATATTTCAAGCAGTGTCCGCATTGGAAAGAATAACAATCTCTCTTATAGACATCGTTTCTAGGACACCAAAATTCTTTATGGCTTTCTAAATTCCTCACAACGAATGACTCTAGACATACTGTTACCCTCAACTAGTCTTATGAAACTATGCATTTGCTAACGACATGACTATATCACTGTGGCAAGTTTAAAGCTAGAACAGTTTTTCCTTTTCTTTTTCTTTTCCTTTCTGCTCAAATGATGCTGCAGAAAATTCCATTTTCTGTGGGCGGAAAAGAAAAAGTTAAAAGACAAAAAAAGAAAAAAAAGGTAGTCTAGATGTGAAGAAGAAGGACTAGAGCAGTAGAGAGGTCCTTACCCTGCCTTTGAGAGCAGCTCATAGACCTCATCCCATCTTTCCATGGTTAGGCAACCATTGGAAAATCCAAACAAGCCCTTTGGCTTTACTCTGAAGCCATGGCATTTGCGAACCGTGTTGTTCACATTGTAAAGAACTTGATCTTGCAATGACCCTCCGAGCCTAACTCTCAATGGGCTGAAAGCTGAAGTTTCAAACAATGCAAATCATCAAGAGTTTGAACACTTCTGGGAAAGCTGAAGAACCCTGTAAAATTTGATATTAAATTCCCTTCACTTATTTCCCACCTACCTTTGATAGCCTTTGAAAGAATTGGGTTGCTCAAATTCTGCAATAAAACCCAGAAATATAAGTTTATTTGATGCTCATACTAGGAATGGCAGTGATTCATACAGATCAGAAAAATAAAATTATCCAACTTACAAATGGTTGACGATTCTTACTGGGTGCAGTCAATTCAACTAGGAATTCAAAACTTACAAATGAATTGATGACACAAAAACGACTGAAATACAAACCAGGTTAAGGATGGAGGATTGGTCCCATGGGCACATGTTGTAATTGCACTTTTCAGGGGGCCACCAATCAAGGGTGGCACACACGAAATTGTCATCCGTGGCAGCGATGGGGGCCACACTTTTCACTGAAATCAACACATCATCTCCTAGACTAAGAGTTAAACAACAGCCGATGACGAGGAAAAGAAGTAAATTCCGGTGACCCATCTTTATTATTCCCAGGCAGGGCACACCTTCATTCAATCCAACGGAAGGCTTATATAGCCAAACATTCAGCTAATTTTAGTACGAGAATAACGGATTGTCCGAGAAAGCTGCTCTAATACATCTACATGGTCCGCAATATTGTGGAGTGGTGAGACTTTTTTCAGAGAAAATGGTGTGATTCTTCGATTCCAATCTGGAGGCTGATTATCCTCCACAAATTTTAATTTACTAAAATCAAGTAGGGCGTTAGCTGCCAAGGGCCGATAGCGCCACAAACAGGGTCAATAACTGTTGGTGGATTAAGGAGAAAGTCACCTCTCATCCACTTGGATAGGGCAATCCTGACGGTTTTAGTGCAGTCCGAGAAATGTTTGATAAGGCATTGAAGACACGGATTTTCTTCATTTGTAGGACACCCATTATTAAACTATGAAATAAGTAACTTTTTTAATTTTTAAAAGATAAAAAAAATATTGAGAAAATAGATCAAACCAACGAAATGCTTTATTTAAAATACCTAGGCTCAATCAAATGTAATGCAAATATAATCAAATAACCCGCAAACAACGAATAAAAATATATATGAACAAATAGTTATAGATTAAACACTAAGTACCTTTTCAAAATCATAACAAATTTCTTTGGTTTGAATTTTTGGGCTATCTGGGTTAAAATAATTTAGTTCAGATTTTTGAAGCATACGATTTGGATTACTCTCAACTCGAACCAAATGATATTACAATTCGGTTTGGGTTGATTAGAATCCCCAAAATATCAACTCAAAACATTTTATGTTGGGTAGCATAGGTCAATTTCAGATCAAACTTGAAACGAGTTGCACCCTTACTACCCTGTGGCGTGGATCGATTAATCCAATCCTTTAGCATCCATCGTAATTAATCACGTAAGCTTTGATAACTTTGGTGATGGAAAATAATGATGTAAACTTGTTAGATTATTCATGCTCGCGATCCTTTAACTTGATAATTAAGAAGGTTAGATCATGCATGAGTTTATCTGTGTGCAAGTCGTATGTACAATGATGTATGTATATTGTTGGTCCATATTCGGTGTTTATTCGTGTACCCATGGCTTCCTAGCTTATAGATATGAATAAAAGTGAGATGAATTGAGAAACGATATATAAATACCCAACAAGCTAATATATTTTCTGAATTTCATAAAGCAACATATCTTAATAAAATTGTTGTCCATAAAATAAAAAGTCCAAAATCTAAAAGCATTACAAGAGGCTGGAATGCATTTTTTTTTCCCATTTAAAAAGACAACAAACTATAAGACGGGAAAACTTTGGTCATTGAGGGGTCAATCATGGTGATGATTACAACATATCCCTTGAGGGCTGTAAATTCTCAGCAGCTCTATAATATCTTGAAGGAAAAAAAAAAAAGAAAAAGAAAAATATGACAGATTATAACCGGGACGTAATTTTCTTTTGTGTTATTTTGGCTAAATTTTCTAATTGAGCTTTTTTCCATTTGAAGGTAGTTAACAGGTCTAAGAAATCATTTAACGTATTGGTGGAGTTTATTAAGTACTATTGTTCAGGAGGAATTGTGCTTCCTATATCATATTACGGGATCTAGGGTTGGACTATGTGCCAATTCCTGTTTGTAATATGAGATGAGTGCTTGATATGGAAAACTACTTTAGTGGAAGGTTAATGATGGAATGGGAAAAAAAAGAAGATGCATATCAACATAATACTAGTTTGGGTTAGTTACCAATGATTTCAACCCGTTCAAAATTTTTTGTTGTAATTATAGCATGCAATCTACTAGTATTGCATGATTTTCTATTATGGGATGCATACAGGTTTCTTAGTTATGATGGCTTTCATGAATTAATAAGCCTTTAAATTACATCGAGAACTATTTAAAAAGCCTTTAATTTTATGTTGATAAACTTCCATCTAGTCAACTATAGCATTAATTAATCAATCATCAAATAATGATTAATTTATCCTCTTTAAACCCCATGATCATCCTTCTTGGTTTAGAGATTTCATCGCAATAAACCCATCAGATCGCGTTGATCATCACGCTTAACTTATGCAATTAGATTCAATAATTTTTATGAACAACAAGATTAATTAATCCTTTTATCACTTCCAATGCATGTCTATCTTTATCACCCATTAAATGATCAAGCCATCAATGGACAAATTATTAATTTATCACAGTGGACAACCTGTCATCTAAAATCTTATTTATCATATATGCACACCATGGGGCCCACATGTCCTCTTTTTTTTTTTTCTTCAACCCCAATTCCAATTCCATTCAAATTCCTTTCCTCTCACATGCAACTCCACTCGAGTGATTCACTTCATAATTTTTCTCAATTCGACTCCGTATTCTTGCTCCATTCAAACCAATCCACAAGCCAAATTACTAAACCATACACTTAACTCTTAGAATGAAAAGTTTGAATCGATTATCCAATACACTTGTAGGGCCCCGACTCATGATACAAAAATTTGAGTCTTGAGATTCAGTCAACCATGCAATCTACTACCTTATCTACAAATATAATCCAAAATTGTTTCAAAATTTATTCATCAATTAATGAAATTTACTTTCTTGCTCACTGAATTTCATAAAATTCCTAAGAGCAAGCGGGTGCCTTGAAGTCCTTAAAAACGGCAAAGACAACGGACTAGGGAGCAACATCCACTGTCTTGGAGCCGTCGACTTGTGTTGGATTAAATGCAGGGATTTCTCCATCTTTCGTAAGCTCCAGTGGAGTTTCATTCAGCAGCACTGTGGTGCTCTCCAGGCTACCATCTTTTGGACTCAGATGATATTCGTCTCTTGAGGTCTGTGGAGCTGCTGATGATGCATCACTTCCGTCCGCTGGATACAAGTTCAGTTCATTCGCCAACGAAACACTGAAGTATGTAGAGTTGGACAGATAAAGCAGCAGCATAGTAATTCCAGCCTGAAAGAGAAAATTCAAGATGTCAGAACAATGTCAAATACAAGCAGCACGGTGTGGGGTGGACTAACAAATTAGATTATGAACTTACTAATGCAGAAAATGAGATCCATGTTGAGTACAAGATTCATTCATACCCTTTTTTATTGCAATGTGCAAATGCACGCAATGATGGCGAGCCATTGTGGTTCGTAGCAAGAACGGACTTCCCCATTAATCGGTGGAAAATAAGAGCACTGATAAAGAATAAAACGCCCCAAAAAATATTGATCAACATTTCTATGACATAAAGATGACTGACTAAACTAAATGTTATGCGTTTAGAAGCAACTGGCTCAAAAGGCACCTATAGTAATCTGGAACTGGAACAAATGTTGTGGTGTTAAGAAGCCCATAGTTTCCACCAATCAATGTTTGTCGGCAGAAAGCTTCGTGGGAGTATGTCGATGAAGTACCAAGCTGATCCATATACCTACACGCACGAAATCCATTGAATCAACCAGACAATTGGTTGCTATGAGAATGAAAATTGGACAGCAAGAACTACCCACATGGAGAGAGAGAGAGAGAGAGAGAGAGAGAGAGAGAGAGAGAGAGTCCATTACCAGAAGCTGTTTGCTAAGGCATGAGAAACGAGTCTTCCACTGCTGTTGAATGCACCGCCAGATTCTGAAACCCGAGGAGACGACCATGGGGCAAATTGCTTGATTACGTCCAAAAGTTGTTGGTATACCTTCACCAAGGAGATGATATGGGTCATGCATGTAGTCAGGTAGTTTTGGATCAACACCTATAGAGAAGATATTTGATTAGAGGCTTGAAGTGTATCCAAGTTATATATGTGGGAGAAGGCCTCTTAAACTGTTTCGTCATTTTGGGTTGTTTAGAGGCTTGAAGCGTATCAAGATTATATGTGTGAGAAAAATCCTCGTAAACTAGGTAGTCATGTTGGGTGGAGTGGGCTCATTTCACTGAAGAACCCATTGAAACCCTTAGCACATTACCATATCCAACAGGTGGAGAATGGATTGCTCAATTCATAGCAACTGCATGCATGCATGAACCCATCTCTACAATGTATATTCAACTAAGCAACTGCTTCACAAACCTGCACCAAGGTTGTAGATATGATGGCTCTTTGCATCCACAACATTGGCTCCTGACGCCTGAAGGAATTCAATATACCAATCCCTTTCAGAGAAGCCTCAAGGCCCCATTATCAACGGCTTGGAGGCAGCATTTTGATACAACTCGTCGATTATTTTTCGAAGAAGGATAGCGTCCTGTGCATATTGCTTGGCGTCTACTTTTGCCGCAACCCCACTTCCACAGAGTTCATTTCCTGATACATGTCAAATTGTCAGTGACGAGAGATATAACAGAGATTTAAAGCTGATATATACATTGCGAGATTGTGATTACCGAATTCACATATGCTGACGCTCTGTCTCCTTGATACTACGTAGTCCATGAACTTGCGAGCATTCGTTGGGTCCCAAGCGCCCACGTAGAGAGTGTCCTTTGTATCTGGGCTCGCCTTTTTTCTCCCAATGAGCGCATTCAATCCAAATGCTATGGTAGCTCTGAAATCATTCAGACAAAACGCAGCAACATAATCTATACATTTGCTTACAACATGATGATATAACTGTGGCCAATTTGAAACTAGGGAACTTTTTGCTGTCTCTTTCTGCTCAAACGATGATGCCTGTGATTCTTAAATAGAAAATGCCATTAGAGCAGGAGAGAGGTCTCCACCGTGACTTTGACAACAAGTCATAGAGCTCATTCCATCTTTCCATTGTTAGGCACTGTGAAGAATTAGACGAATGCGATATCCAACGTACAAAACAACATACATATTTCATGGAAAACTCCTTGAATGGGGAAAAACCACGGGCAAAGAATGAAGAGTTTCACTATATCAAAAATTGAGTATAATCAATAGAAGAGAAAGAGAGAGACTACAACAAAAAAGAAATCTTCAAAATTACTAGTCTATTCTTTTTATAGAAATAACATGTATTTATAGAAAATCCTAGTCTCATTCAGAATCTTATATGCATGTGGATTTTCTCAAATAATTTTACACAAAATTCTCAAAAATCTTCCACACACAAAACTATTAAAATACATCCGTATGAGAAAATTGCCGCTGGCACCACCTCACTGCCTACTGTGCTCACAAAGTCATCTGGCGCCGGCGGCGCCATGCTGTTGTCCAAGTTGTCTTCACAGTATATCATACGGTCTGTATCGTAGGGGCGAATCCCCTGCACTCTCAGGTAGATTGTGGTGGGCTACGAGATTAAGCCACTACTACCACATGTCTCTATGGAAAATTTATGCTTGTTGCATCGTGAGATCTTCACATTGATCAAAACAGAACTCGGGTCACCATATGCTAACAAGCAGCCACTAAAAATCCAAACTAGCCCTTTGGTTTAACTCTGAAGCCATGGCATTTGCTAATCGTGTTGTTCACATTGTAGAGAACTCGGTCTTGTAGTGACCTTCCGATCCTAATCCTCAATGGGTTGAAAGCTAAAGTTTCAAACAATAGAACAAATCAAAGGTTTGCGCACTTTTGAAAAAGCTGAAGAACCTTGCTAAGTGTTGACGTCGAATTTCACAAACTCATTTCCAACCTACCTTTGATAGCCTTTGGAAGAATTGGGTTGCTGCAATAAAACATAGAAATATTAAGTTTATTTATATTTAGACTAGGAATGCCATTGATTCATACACATCTGTAAATGAAATTATCCACCATACGAATAGTTGAAGATTCTTACTGGGTGTAGTAAATTCAATTAGGAATTCAAGACTTGTAAACGAATTGATGATACAAATTAAAACGACCAAAATACATACCAGGTCTAGGATGGAGGATTTGTCCCATGGGCACTTGTTGTAATTGCACTTTTCAGGGGGCCACCAATCAAGGGTGGCACACACGAAATTAACATCCGTGGTAGCGATGGGGGCCACACTTTTTACTGAAATCGACACATTATGTCCTAGACTAAAAGTAAAATAATAGCAGACAACGAGTGAAAGAAGTAAATTCCGGTAACCCATTTTATTATTCTCAGGCAGGGATTGCAAGATTGCATGGATTCAACCCAACAAAGGCCTTACATAGCCAACCACTCCACCTTAATTAAGTTATTCCGCCTTTTTTAGTTGGATGATAACGGAATGTCCAAGAAGACCTGTTCTTATCCGTATAGTGGTATAGTGAGACTTCAATTTAGAGACAGATTATCCTCCACTAATTTTAATTAATTTACTAAAATTAGTTTCTAAATTTGTATGCGCTTTTCTAGCATTTAATATTGAGACAATTTTGCTTTTACCTCACTCTCAATCATATGAATCGTGGAAGATTGTGAGATTTTTCTCCAATGTATCTACAAAGGGATGAAATTAAAGCTTGGAAAATAAAAATAAAAATGAAAATGGAATCCTTTTGATTGCTCTTTTAACAGGGGACGTGCCCTCAAGCACACAAGAGAAGGGGTAAATGACTAGAAAGTCCTATCAAATTTTCAGCTGGACATCCACGTCGTTCCTTAATTGAACTGGATTTTAGTGATTTTATCTCTTATGCCACTTCAATATATGCCTGATGCGGTTTAAAATTTTTGTCACTTGCTGGGTAATGCATGGTAAGGTGCAAATTAAACTGAATCTATTGTGGGCAACACTCATTCGTACTTAATGTTTTGCGATTTTGCACTTTTTGACACAAATTACTAGATATAGTGAGATACTTTTGTTGCAGAACGACTTAATGCGTTTCTAGAATTGGTTTAAATGAAAAAAAAAAATACCCTTTCTTTCAGCGGGTAGATAGCATTTGACCATTTTGATTTTATTTATTAGATCTTCTATTTTTGTCTAAAACTTAAATATTATTTATAAAAAGCTGTGTAAGCCACACAATTTGAATCCATCAAAAATTTTTCCTTATGCTCATGGCTATCAATGGCTGATATCATATTACACTAGATCAATGGCTATCAAAATAGTTTAAGAGAATGAAAACCTGACCAACCTCTTCTAAGTTTTCCAAATAACATATCTTATCAACATAAGGTGACGAGCTAGACTGAGATTAGTGCCATCTTTTGTTTTTTCCTTTTTTCTTTTTCAAATTCTTTCCCTCCTTGTAAGTTTCTAGTTAAGTTGCTTGGACCATTGCTAAAATTGTGCCAAGTGGATCACTACCACTAGTTCTAAGTACCAATTACCAACATTAAAACCCATTAATTTATAATAGATGCTTCCACTAGTTGCTTTATTTATTTTTTCTTCACATCACCTTTATTTCTCTTTTATATCATTTATATGTATCTAACTAGGCTTGGGTGACACCCGGGCTTGTTGGGCCATGTTTGGGTACACTTATATCACTCATATGGCATCCATTTTCAGTTTTCTGAATCGAAGGTTGAAACTAATAAGAAACAGAGCTAAAAGGGAAAAAGAAAAAGATAACACTAAGTTTACTCTTACATACTATTGTTTATTTATAAAATTGTAAATTTACACCAACTAATTGTGCACATCATTTTGTACTTTTACTGCCCTCTCTTGGATTCTTCCTATTCTTTTATAATCCCAAGTCTTGTATTCGTCTCATTTTCCTGTTCAATCACTGAAAACAAAATGTTATGAAAAAGCTCAATAAGTAAATGTATTTCTCCTTTTAAATTTGTATTTCAACAATCTCTTGGTTCAAGAATAAAAATCCAATTTATATATCAAAGCACATATAAGTTCATTCTCATTCACAAACTATTGAATATGCAATTCCACATGCGCATGTGCTACGTTTATAGTGTGCAATCCATGGGCATTACTGGATACTACTTGTGCTCCTGTGTAGCCATGCTACACCCTCATGAACCATATCAACCACTCATAGCTCCAAAATCAGTAATCACTGAGCACTAGTCCTATAGACTACACCACTTCATTAGCAAGCCCAACATACAAGTACACGCTGATCTATATGCTCATGTATCATTGTTAATACATAAAATCATATATCATATTTGTCATAAATTTCACAACACTTTATAGTAATATTCACTCATAAAAAAACATATATAAAACCATAAATTCTCAATAATTCAAAATTAAATAAAATCATCATTACAACAAATCCATCATGTAAAATCATCAATCAAAGGCATTATAAAAGCATTAAAATATAAGACAATAGACCACATATGTAATTCATGTGAAATTAACTATAAATTATTAAATTAAAATAGAGAGGAAAATAATGCTTTTCAAATAATCTTTTGGATCTCAATTTACTTGCAACTTGAGTTGCCCTTGAGCTTCTGCTAGATCTCCACTTGAGTTAACTTCTCCATTTATTTGATCAATGAAATCACCAAACATACTTGGGATTAAGATTTCTGCTTGGTATTGAGATTTCTAATTTATTATATTTATGTCACCCTCTTTACACTTGGGTTATTCTCATTCAACTCGATCAGTCGCCTTTACCTGCTCAGCATGGCACTTGGGAATCCTAAGGATGGGCATTAGTCAACCCTTATAATTTATTCTAGTTACACACTTAGCCCAACATAGATATATTTATTCACTTATTATTAATTTAAGTGAATGCCATCATTTAACAGAAAATACAACTTTTAAAATATGATTTGATCCGCTTACAGATTTGGCAAGGCAGCGTGGTCAGCCCCTATTTTCTTTTCCTCCCACTTCAGTCGGCAGCAACCTTTCTGCCACTATTCCTCGCTTCTCTTGACTCTTATTCTCAGTCTGCCCAGCAATGGTTGGTACTGAAAGGATAAAATTCTTCCCAGTTCTTCTCCATTTATCCCGCTCTGGTCCCTTCGTAGGTGTGAGGCCGGCAACTAAGTAGCCACCAGGCCGCCCCCTTGATTCACGCTGGATGCAGCAGCTCGGCTAGTGAGCTTTAACTGTTGCCAAATGCAGTTGAAATAGGATGTTTTGCCCTATTTCTGTCGGCAGTCAGCCCAGTTGAGCCTCTTCTCAAAATATGCCTTTATTTATTGTCTGGCCTCATGGTCACGTTGGGTGGGTCTTGACCCCATGAACAGCCAACTAACGTGTATGGAATTTCTATCTTTCTTCTCAAATTAACCATCAATTGGTTATGAAATTTGACGATAATCTTTCTGTTGTCATACTTAGGGCCTGTTTGGCCTGGCGGTGGCTTTTAAGCACTTACAGGAAGCGCGTTTGCACGTAAAGCTTTTGGGAAAAGCTCCAAATCCGAGCTTCCGTGTAAAAGCCATATTCCGGCTTTTACGGTTTGAAAAGCGCGTTTTCATATTTCAGCCAAACACTGCAAAATCGCGTTTTGGCTGAAAAAAGCGCTTTTACACTCCCAAAACGCCAGACCAAACAGGCCCTTAATCATAATTGAAATTTTCCAATCAAACCAATCATCCAACACATAGTTGGACAGTCTTGATCAGAAGTTGGTTATTGTGCATTTAGACCATAATTCGTATCCTTTGATTTTTCATGATTCCATCATGATCTCTAATCACTTCACACACATTATTATCCTTAAGTCACCTTTCTTATTGTAAAATTTCAAATTAATCCAGGATTGAATGAATGATGATCATTTCTATACTTTTACTTTTTTTTTATTTCCACATTATATTTTAAAATAAAATTCCTTGATTACTTGCACTAATCCATAATTTCATTATGGCCTTATGTTCATTATTTTATGGGGTATTAAAGATTGGATCTGCCAAATTGGATCAACTAGATGAGCTCAATCGGCGAAAGGCATGATTTAGAAACTAATAAAATCTTTGAAGTTTGAACTTTGAAATTTCAGATAAAAATCTTAATATATCATTTTGAGACGCGCAGAGAGTTACTGTACATTCTAGGCTTTAACCCTGGCCCTGCAAGAGTGTACTTGCAAAACCCATTTGTAAGAGACCACTAATTGAATGAGAGGGGCCCTAGTGATTAACGGTCTAGATTTATATGGGCATTTCCATTCATGTCTTAAGGGGCCTTCAACCAGTGCATTGGGTCTACCTTTTTGCTCTGCAGATGGAGGCCAACTTCATGAACGTAGGGTCAGCATAAGACAAGACCAATCAGGAACTACCATATAAAAGGTGATAAAAGTGATGTTTCGACCCGAACCATCTATTTGTCTTATTATATCCCAAGTGAACTAACTACCCCAGATTTAACATGAAGTGAGTTTACTGGGATTTAATATGGTTGTCCTTAATTGAATGTGCCATGTGTCCACAATATTCAAACAACTAAAATATAAATGTCGCTACCATATTCCACAGTGCTTCTTTACCTAAGAATCTCAAAATCATCTCCATACAACACCCACTTAAGGAAAAAATTAAAAGTCATTTGAAAGTAAATATACACACAAAATATTTCCTTAAATTATACAGACAATTAACTTCATAACATTCCTAAGATTTTACAAAATTTTATGATATTTTAATATATATATATATATATATGTGAGTGTGTGTGTGCGCCCGCGCATGTGTGATAAGAAAAGCTTAGACTATCCATCCAAAATCCAAAAATCCTTTTAACCTATTTTTAGTAAGGGTCATACTGTTACATGAATTAATATAAAAACTCATACGTTTTTTAATATTAGCATCTACACTAAATCCTACAGAAACGGAGTTGCTGCATTAAGAGAGAAAAAAAGTCAAATACCATACTCGTTGAAATCTCCAAGATCAGGAAAGGTGCATCTGACGCTGTAGGACGAATCATTCCAACAGTTGGATCATTTTACAATGCACATAAAATCCAGCCTTGTCAAAAAGGTTTTGCTGGCCTATGAAGAACAATCAAAGGGTTTACCTGATTTATCCAAATATTGTCTAAGAGTTTCAATTGACCAGATGATGCTGAGCTGAGGCCTCATGGACACGATTCAAGTTGACCCACGGGTTTCTATGACTATGAAGCATGAATGAGGATGATCAAGCCAGCATTGACGAAGAAAGCTCGAATCTTGGGAGATGAAAAGAAACTGAAACTCTCAGCTATATGAAGAGCAAATATACAAGGAGACAACAACGCTAGAATAGAGAAGACATTGACCGTAACCAAGACCTTTTCCATTGAAGCACATTACATTGAAAAACTGTTAAAGGTCCTTTTGCCAATGGAATATGTTCAATTCAAAATTTTACAATGTTTATATCAATCCCAAAAGTGTAGGGGCATGGAAATGCTTATGTCAATCCCAAGTGTAAGGGCGTGGAAATGTTTATGTCAATCCCAAAAGTGTAGGGGCATGGAAATGTTATGTCAATCCCAAAAGTGTAAGGGCATGGAAATGACAATAATGTAGCAGCAAACACAATGTGGATGAAACAAGTCAAAAATGCAAATTTACCATTTCTAGCCCAGCAAATGCAATCATGTTTGTTATTCGGATGCCTGACAAGATACCCACCTCTCAGCTGTCCTTCCACCATCCAGAGCATGAATTACAAGATGACACAGAGGCACGTGTTATCCTTTGGATGCTTCAATCCCTTCTTCTTCTCTGTTTCAAGATAAGAAAATTTAGCTTAATTTCAATCACAGGGATGGAAGTTGGTGACTATAGAGTATGAAATAGCTGGCTATTCCAGCAAGCAAGCACAACCCAACACCAACTTGCTGGCCATTTGCCAAACCACAAAATCAGCAAGTTCTCAGACACCTAACACCAATTTGCTGTCCACAAATGCCACTACAGCAAAGCAGATTTTTGGCAACTAATTTTGGGATGAAAATTAATTTGGTTGCTTAAAGTAGAATATAATGACGTTAACCAGATCGGTTATGCAAGTAATATGCAATGCCTATATTCAGTTTTGTTACTCAAGACATCAGCAACAGGGTTTATGCAACCAATACTGCAACAAAAATATGCACTGCAAATATTTATTTGCATCAAATATAGGCTTTAAGCAACATGAACATTTATTACCAAAAAGCAAATTTCTTGCAGTGCCGCCTAGCTAAATCTATTCATCAGAAGTGTTATAGAGCAGAAAACAATTAGCCTCACAAGACTGCGACATCGAGTTTCCCACATTTAGGAAACGTAAAGGGCCGGCACATGCAAACTTGCGGAATTAGCAAAACCCATCACAACAGATTCTTAAAAAAATTGTTCAAAACGTAAACAAACATACCAATTCGCTTGTCCGAAGTGGGACGAACAACCACATGCATAGTCGTGACTTCCCCAGCCATATCATAGAGTGGGCTCTTGCATTCCCTCAATGTCCTGTTGTTTTCCAGTATCTTCCCAGCATTGATTAACTTGACATCATTAACTGTCTGGGGACCGATCTCCTTCTCTGGTTAAATTGTGGTATGTTAGCCATGGAGAAACACCTAAAAATAGAATTCCAAGACTACATACAGCTTGCCAAGAACTGCATGACAAGTGCAGCTATGATGTAATTAATAACATGCTAAGTCACATGTATGCTTCCCAGCATCCAGGTCTTATTCCAGTCCTCCAACAGTATCAATTGATAAATGACAAAACCCACAATTCTCCACTTACAGAAAGGTTCCAATGATGCTCAGTCAAACAAAATGCACTAGTTGGTTGGTTTGACCGGCAATCCTCATTTGCTTTAGACCTTTCTCAGCCTGACCGCTTCAGATGGAAATGTCAACAAAATCCTTTACATCCAATACCCTTGATTGCCTCACCAATAGCTGGTAAACGGATGGTTCAAATGCATTCACAATCCCAGGATTGCTAAAATTCCCCAGTGCAGAGGTTTTGATCCACATCACATTCACGATGACAATTGAAATTCACTAGCATTACTGGCTGAGAAAAATTCATCATCTTCCTCAATTCCCACATCTAGAATACATCATCACCAAGAAATTTCCTTCTCTAGCAGAAATCAATCAAACTTCAAAGGCCAGAAAAAAAATTCATCCATGAAAATTTCCTGAAAAATCAGCTTTCCAATAGGACTTAAAGAAAACATACCTTTAGGCCACTGAGAAAGGATGGTTTCCTTCACACTAGCAATGCTGGTAGCAAGTGGAAATTTCTTGGGACCAATATCAGAACCATCATTCAACCGAAACTTAATCTCCAGCTGCTCTCCTGACATCTGCAACGGCCTTTCACGCAGCTTTTATAT
>JAYJMB010002462.1:0-11769 GCA_036873735.1 Pouteria campechiana
TATGCCGCATTGTAAAAGTTTCTAAAACTTTACAAGAGTGAACATTTACATTTTTGAAATTTCCAGGGCCTTACAAAAAAGAACCCACAGAATAAGCAAACATGGGCCACATAGATCTGTCATGTCAATTAGAACTAAGTTTATACAATATAGGAATGACAAAGGAAGCAATAGAGAAAGTACCCAAAGGTGAAAGAGGCTTGTTATAGTCTCTAGAAAATAATTGTCTTATGTTAAAGTTGATAGAGGGAGCATTGTACATTGATAGAGAAAGTCATAGAAGTTTATTGAGATCTCTACAATGGTAATATTTTGTAGAAGAAGTGATAGAGGAAACTAAAGAGGTTTTCAAGCCTACTTATGATAACAGAGGAAGAGACAAAGAAATGAACAGAGGTCTATCATCTCAATGGTTGTTTCATAAGATTTTTAAAAACTTATTTCAATAATTATTTCTCAATGGTCTTCCTCCAAACTATTAAGAATCTTTTTAAAGTTTATAAATACAAGTTTCATTGACAAGAAAGGAAGATTCTTTGAATTAAAAATGTTATATTCATAAGAA
Organism: Pouteria campechiana; assembly: GCA_036873735.1. Lineage (NCBI taxonomy): Eukaryota > Viridiplantae > Streptophyta > Magnoliopsida > Ericales > Sapotaceae > Pouteria > Pouteria campechiana. Next base: position 566 of record JAYJMB010002462.1, read on the forward strand.
AACCAAAAAGCTTCTAAATGCATTCACTTCACTGTACCTCAACTCTCAATAAGTTTTAAGCTATATTAAATACCACTTAAGAGAAGTCTGAAGCACCTTGATTTCATTGGGTAATTTTAATGTCTAAGCTTTAACATACATTTAAGCCTACTAAGAGGCATTTTTTTGTACGTCTTTATCTTTATTTGGGTTTTAGGATTTTCACTAGCAAAGAAAGGTTATCCTTGTAACATTTTATATTGTTAGAGTTCATTAGTACACTTGGTAATACCAAGTAGTATTATTAAGAGTTTCTTGGTATTCTCAAAGAAATCAAGGGAGGTGTGATTCCATGGTGAATAGTAAAACTTAAGGTTGGGATCCTTAGAAAGTGAAGTAGGCACTGAATTGGCCCAAACCACTATACTTTTTTATGTTCTTATTATTGTGTATGCTTGTGTGCTTTTTTTGATATCTTTTTCTTACTCTTGCATATGCATTTAGTTTTTCAATCTTGCTTGGTTTGTGGTTTTCTATACATTCTATTCTTTAGACCAACAATTGGTATCAAAGCAAGCATATTTGGATAATCTCATATGATAAGCAATTTTGGTGAAATCATAAAGGGTCAACGACTATTAAACCTTCTTATTTTGATGGGGAGCATTATTATTGTTGGAATTTGAGAATATTTTTTTATTACCAATAGTTATAAGTTATGAAGATTGTAAGAGATAGAATATTGTTCTCCACCTTAAAGAAGAGTAATTGGATTGACGAGGATATCAATACAGTTTAGTTAAATATAAAAGTTAAGAATGTCCTATATTATGCTCTCTCTCTCTCTCTCTCTCTTTTTGAATTTTAAAAAATTTTCTCATGCAAAGGAGATTTGGAACAATTTATAAGCAATTCATGGGGGGATAAGCCAAGTCAAGGAAACTAAAATCAATTTTGATTGTTCACTAATATGAAATATTTTGCATGTATAAGGGTGAGTTCATTTCTAAAATATGTTTTAGATTTTCAAGATTCATTACTAGCCTAAAATGTCTAGGTTAAAAGATTTCTTGTTCTCAATAGGTAAAAAATCTTGAGGTCTCTTCCTAAGGAATTGGTGCCAAAGGTTTTTATAATTGAAGAAGCCAAAGATTTGAACGAGATTTATGTTGTAGAATTGCTAGAGTTATTAATGACCCATGAAATTTGGATTGAGGAGAAAGAATGAAAGGAAGAGTAAATTTACACTTGGACTTATGATGGATCATGTAGTGAGGGGGGAGGAAGAAATGTAAAACTTTAATATCTATCGCTCTGAGAATAAGGAATTTTTGAAGAAGAAAAAAATAAAAATGTAAGTTCATTAATAAAATTAAAATAAAAGAAGATAATGAAAAAGAAGAAGAATAAGAGTACATTTGTGTAATTGTCTTTCAAGGAAAGCTAAAGAAATACCTCGTCGACCTTGAATGAACAAAGAATCATCATATTGTTTAAGGGAGCTGAAGGCTAGGTAAGGGCGGTAATATATTTCGAATTTCATGCATTTATATTTTACTTTTTATTTTTGGCCTTCATCTCTTTATCTTTCATAACAAAATCTTCTTGCATAACAAGCTACAATGTTAATTATCTAATGCTTGGAGTAAGGTGAAAATCATATGAATTAGATGACTTTGGTTTAAAAATAAGAGTTGAATTTCTTTTTTATAGTTACATGTTAATTCCTATCATCTAAACTATGCATCTTATGGAGAGTACTTCATTTTTCACATCTCAGATCCCCAACTCCTATATTTTGAATTGAATTTAACTAAAAATGGGTGTAAAAAGTTCAGAAACTTATTTCAAAATTGAAGTTTTAAGTCCCTCGCTACTATAATTTTTTTAATTATAACAAAAAGAAGTAAAATGATACATCTTATTTCTAATTTGAAAAAAATGATATAAATAGGGGAAGAATATTGAGAATATTGAATTATGCTGAACCTTTTAATTTTTCCTTTTTGAAATATAGACTTTCTTAGCATGCGTGTGGAAATGAAACAAACTCTTAAGACTCACTAAATTAGATATATATAAGCAGAGTTTGTACTTAGTTCATTAGCATTATTTTTGTTACCACAAGTCATTAAGTTTTTGTCATTAGCAAAAAGAGAGATTATTAAGTATACATGTGTAGTTTTGATAATAATGAATTTGTTCATAACTTAAGCTAATGAAGTTTTGCTAAATTTTGAAGTGACAGAAGAACCCACAGAGGAAGCAAAAATGGGTCGAAGAAGTTTATCAAGTCCACTCAAACTAAGTTTATACAGCACAGGGTTGATGGACAAAACAACAAATGAAGAGTCCAAAGGTGATAGAGGTCTATTATAGTCTCTGGAAAGTGGATGTCTCATATTAAAGTTGATAAAAGAAGCACTTTAGGTCTACAAAGAAAGCCATAAAGGTCTTATGAGATCTTTATAATGGTAATATTCTATAGAGGAAGGAAGAGAAGAAACAAAAAAATTTTTTGAACCTACTTACAATGATAGTGGAAGTGATAGAGGAATGTGTTGAGTATATTATTAGCTTGATTTTGATGATGAATATTCTTCATATGTATTTTGATGATGAGTAAAAATATAAGTGAAACATTAAGGTACTAACAATCTATTTTCAAGAATATTATAAAATATTAATGATAAAAGGAAAAAACAAAGAAATGCTCATTAAAAATATGTATATGAATTGCATTTATACCTAAATCAATAAAACAAAAATTGTAAAATATTGAAGTCATGCTTCAAAGAAAACAAGAGTAACTATAGAGTCTTTTCATACACGCTTCGGAGTGGTTTGAAATGTTTCGAAGTAGTTATAATGAACTTCATAGATGTTCAGGAATGCTTTGGAAATGTTTGGGGATGCTTTGGAGAACACTGAAAAACCATCAGAGTCTTCACAAAATGTTTCAAAGACATTACAACATACTTTAGAGAACGTTGAAAAAGTGTTGGAATCTTCAGAGGAAGTTAGAGTAAAATTAAACACTTTGTAGAAGTTATAAGTGTATTTCGGAGAAAACTAGAAAGCTTCGGAGAAGATTGACAAAGCTTCAGAAAAGACTAAAAAAGCTTTGGAGAAGATTGAAAAAGCTTCAAAGCAGTCACAATGCACTTTGGAGTTCTTTTTCAAAGTTTTGGAGATGTTATAGTGTGCTTCAGAGATAATCAAGAAAAGCTTTGGAAGTGTCAAGTATGCTTTGGAGATATCACAGACGCTTCAGAAATAACAAGACAAGCTTCGAAGTAAACAGATACGCTTCAGAGAACGTTGAGTTACTTTAGAGAAATTTGAGGCATGCTTTAGAGAACTTTGAGGCACGCTTCAGAGAACTTTGAGTCACTTCAAAAAACTTTGAGTTACGCTTTGGAGATGTTTTTCAAAACTTTGGATCACTTTTCAGAAGACATTAAAAATTCAGAAAATCCAAACTTTTCTCTACAATGACCTTTTGCAACTAAAAAAGATTTTAAGAACTTTGGAGAATATGAAGAAAATAATTAAGATTATCCAAAATCAGTCTAAACACCATCTGTTCAATTGTCTCTTCGAATACTTAATACGAAAGTGAACGTTTGAAAAAGTTAGCGATAAAAGTAGTAGATCGATATCAAATTGCACCAAAGTCAGATGTCAGACAAAAGATAAGAAAAAGAAAAATATTTTCAAAAGTTTGAATGCTTGCCAAAGTCAGCAACAGAAAAATCTCTCTAAACCTATAAAAGGGATATTCAAAAGCAAAAAGAAAACAACAGATTGAATTATCATTTGAACATTGCTAATTATATAAAGAGCATTCAAAATCTTCCTTCAAAAGTTCAACCCCAATTGATACAACTCAGTCAGAGCTCTCAAAATTCAAATCTCTTCTCAATCAAGGAGTTTGAATCTTTAACTCTTACTGCTTATTTATTTACTTGGAATTCTGATTTTATGTACAAGTCTACCTAAGTAAGAGGCATTAATCTATATACTTTACTTTAGTATTTGGCAATACAAGTAGAGTGCTTGGTGTTTATGTATTGAGATAAGCATATAGAAAACTTGCTAAAAGAGTATAAGTTTGTTGGTGAACTTTGAAAACCAATAAGTTGTGAAAGTTTTTGATTAGCTATAAAACCGGTAAGTTGGTTGGTGAGCTTATTATAAAACCAATGTGTATTTGATTAGGTTGATCAATGTATTAGTAGAACCTGATTTCAGTAGAGAAAACTGACTCAAAGAAGTGGAGTAGGAACCCAAGAAGGGCCGAACCATTATAAAAATCTTATGCAGTGTATTGTGTAATCTGTTTTACTTGTTCATTCAACACCATAATCATTTGATTTAGCCAAAAGTTTGAAAAACTTAATTCACTCTTGCTCTTGAGCTACCATTGCATAAGGGACCAACAAAATGGACAGAAGTTTACTGTCCCAACTATCATTTCATACGAATTTTCAAAAAGGCATTTCAATTACTATTTTTCAACAGTCTTTCTCCAAATGGTTAAGAATTTTTTTAAAACTTATAAACACAAGTTTCATTTAAGAGAAAGGGAGATTCTTAGAGCTAAAACTATTATATTCATAAGAGAACCAAAAAGCTTTTTAAGTGCATTCACTTTAGTGCATCTCAACTCTCAACAAGCTTTAAACTATATCAAATCCAACTCAACAAAAGTCAAAATTACCTTGCTTTTATTAAGTAATGTTTACATTTAAGCTTTACTTTGTTTACATTCTAGCCTACTAAAAGACATTCTTTTGTACAACTTTATTTTAGTTTGGGTTTTTAGATTTCTACTAACAAGAAAAGGTTATCCTTGTAGCACTATAGTATTGTAAGAGTTCTTTAGTAAGCTCAATAAAATTAGATAACATTGTTAAGAGTTTCTTGGTTATTTTGGAGCAACCAAGGGAGGTATGATTTCATGATAAATAGTGGAATCAAATGTTGAGATACCTTAGAGAGTAAAGTAGGAGCTAAGTTTGTCCAAATCGCTATATTTTTTATATGCTTACTGTTGTGTATACTTATCTGCTTCCACTACTATACATATATATATATATATATATATTGCTCTTACGCGTTTATTTTGTTTCCCAATCTTTCTTGATTTATGGTTTGTCATACACTTTATTTTTGGGACAAACACCTTGTGGGTTGCAAAATTAATTAGGAAAATTTTAATAAAATTTCACATAAAGTAACTTTAGCTGAAGTATAATAATCAGATACTAAACAAAGAGGTGGAGAAAGACATTTTCAATACCGGCGGGGAAAGTTCCATGCCGTGCTGGGTGGGTTGATCTTTTTATAAGCATGATTATGTAAACCGTGGCTGTGCTATTCCAGCACATCCATTTGCAGAAATCAACAGACCGACATCAGCACCGGCCATAAATATCATAATCTACCTAATTTTTTTGACCCTTGATTTAATTATTTAAAAAGTGTGCGATCAATCAACTCAAAGATTGAAATGATTAAATGGAGGAAACATCCCACTTTTAGTTTTTTATTTGATATATTTTGATCATGGGGGTTAATTTATTCTAAAAATGAAATCCGTGCGAAACGGTTCAGATAATTGAAAGATGACCCAAAAGAAAAGGACATGACGTATTTGGTGCTGTCCATGAGCATGCAATCAGCAAGATTGTCTTGATTCCTCAGAATCAGCTGAGATTCGCATCCAACCCTCCCTATTTTGTTGGGATGTGGCTCTCCGCGTTCTTCGGCGAAAGAAAGGAAGCGGATAAGCAACGAGAATGGGTTAAAAGGAGATGTTACTGTTTTTAAATAAAGGAGAAATCAAGGGTATTTGGGCAATTTTTCAAATTGACTTGTTTTAAAATTTCGATAGTCAATATTGTAAATAGAGATGAAAATTAATTTTACGAAAATTTATTTAAATTCTTAAAAAATTAATATTTTTTCAAAAAAAAAAAAAAAACAAGTTTGACGGACTTGGTATGGGAAAGTTGCATAAGATTAGATGGGCCAATTTTAATGAGATTATGTACACAGGTTTGGCAAACTTTGATGTAATTTGAGGTGTTTGACGAACTTGCTATGGTAGATCATACCACGTCAAAAAGCCCCAGTGGTTTGATAAGGTTTTATGGATTTAATAAATTTGATGGGATTTGAGTCCAATTCACTTGATTGGTACATGCACCACTGAAAGTGCGCCACTCCACCTATCCACCCACGCACACACACAAATGAGATTTTTTTGTATAGAACCAATTTCATTGATGTACTCTTATGAAATATCTCCTTTTTGGTCCACTTTGATGATTTTATAAAATCTAATTTGATTATCAATCTTATCGTTACTTATCTAACTTGAAATCCAAACATCAAATGAATCAAAGACGTAAATGAGTTATAAAAACTAAAGTTATTTAGGATATGTTTGACAAGAGGAAAAAATGTAAAAGTTTTTAATTCTTTTTAATGTGAATTTACATTTTAACGAACTTAATAATTTTACTTTTTTCGTTATTACTTATATTTTCAAACACTATCCATTTTTCTATATAAAAATTTAATTTATTTTATCATTATTTAATTTATTTCTAATTATTACTTTCTATTACATCATGTCATTTTTTCTTTTTTTAATTACTTTCTGATATTTATTTTTTAAATCACAAATAAACTCTTAAGTTGTATTTGGTAAGAGGTAAAAAAGGGTATAAAACTTTTTCATCTTTTTCCCACCCTTTTATCATATCTTTTGATGTGATTAGATGTATTAACTACATAACAACTCTTTTTTTATTATCTATAATTTTTATTATTATCTTACATCTTTTTGTAAATAAAATCTACCCATTTTGTTTCTATTCACTTTATTTTTAATTATTACAACGGGTGCAACTTGGTCCTCTTCGGGTTGGTTCTTGGTTGACTCTACCTTAATCCTATTTATAAAAATTCTACCCTACCCTATATTTAGGTTGGTTTGGTTTGAGGTCAAACCTATCCTAATTTTTTAAAAATTGGATTGGATCTGGTCAAAATCAGTTCTTTCAAAATTAAGTTTGATTGAATTATCAATTAATTGTATAGTCCTAGTTATATATAATCTAAGTATAGTCCTAGTTATATATAATCTAAGAATGAAAAAGAATATTTTTTAAAGTAAAAAAAAAAAACGTGTTATAAATACAAATGAAAGTTTTGACTTTAACTCTTTGCTTGTTTACCTCATGTCTATAACATGTCTCAATTATATTTGATTGTTGCATCCATCATAAATATCAAGATAGAGATAATTAGTAATTTATTAAAGGATGAGAGCAAAATCTATTGAGTAATCTTTAAGCTTTAAAACATGAATGCATGGACTATGTAATAGTCTGAAATATACATATAACTATAAAAATAAGTCAAGTTGTGTTAGCTTGTTAAGTTTTTTAGTATTATTTTTAATAATTTATGCAGGTTGGTTCGGTTTGGGTACCCAATCAATGCCTTGAACTGAATCTACCCTAAAAATGATTGCGGGTCAAGAAGGTGGAACCAACCATACCCTTTGTGTCAAAAAGGTGGAACAGAATTTGTGAAAAAATAGGTAGATCTGGTTTGGTTCACTGGTACCATACCCAAGTTATACCCCTAATCATAACTCTCTGTCAAATCATATCACTCCTTTTTTTCTCAAGTTTTCATATCTTTTTTTTTCCTATATCTTTTCCCTATTCTCAAATAAGACATAAATATTAATTCGTTATGACTTTTTATCATTATATGAAATTTAGCCTCTTATTAAATATTTATATATTTTAAAGTGTTCTTTTATCTAAATAAATGATTTTATGAATATTTAAAACATATTAGATTGAATAAATGTAATGGTCCATTTAGGATTGGGGAAACAAGATGGCAAAAAATAAATATAAAAAAGTGAGAGAAAAGAAAGTAAATAAAGTAATATGATATGTGGTAATGACTAAAAATGAAGTTCATAAATATAAGTATATTTTTTGTATGAAAAGATATGAAATAAAAATATAGGTAAAAAAAGCAAGTGGTTAGATAGTTAAGATATTAAATTATATTAAAATATGTGAAAAGGATTAAAAATGGTAAAAAGGTTTTTTATCCTTTTTTTTCATTTGCAAATGGAGCCCAAGCGACTTTATATTTTACACATTATTTTATACATTTTAAAAATATTTGTTCCATGTGAGACTTTAACTAAAATGATTTCTGATATCATATTGAAATAAATAATATCAAATATGATAATTATATTACATTTTATGTAATCATCAAAGTAGACCTAAATGGAGAAGTTTCACAAAAGTAGTTCATTGAATTGAATTGGTTCCATAAATAATTTTGAATATGATGGTTTAATTAGATTTAATATAATCATCATCAAAGCAGGTCTAAAAACAAAGAATGTCACCAATTCACTTTTATTGTGTGCGTCCCTGGAATGGCAACATCTAAGAGGGGAAACTTATAAAATCGAACTTTTATCTCAAAGTTGCACAAACAGAAAAATACAAATTAAACAAATTCTTTTTTACTTTTTTCTACCTGTATTGGCCACATCATTTATGCTTAAGCCTCATCTTTAAACTTTAAGTAAAATGATTTACTGTAAATGTACCATCAACATAGATCAAATAGTTAGGCCTACACCATTAGTTCACACCACAATTTGTATTTAAATATATTATCTTTTCCTAATAAAATTGGTGTGACCCAAATCAAGGGCAGGTCATTAAAGCTTGTCAATTGAATCCTGACTCGTTGGTTCGACTCACGGATGGGACAAATAAGACGCTAGATCTATGTTAATTAGAAATGCCACATAAGAAAGCATGCATGTGTCATCATGATTTATAGGCTAATAGCACACAAGATTTAATAAATTTGTAAATCGAATTTATGTAAAATCCATCAATTTCAAACATAAATGGCTTCGGAAGCAAAACCAAATGACATGTCACCAGCTTTCGATGTCAAAATCAAACTCCCACTAACACTTGTCATGATTGATGGTTGTCACTTTAATAAGCTCTACAAAAGTCGGTTGAAATCGACTTGTTAATAGAGCACCACACATTTCAGTTGTCATTGATACTGATTATTAAGGAACAGCTGGCGGGTTAGACAAACCGTCTATGATGGGATAATTATTATAGTAGGAAACCTTTACAAGATAAGCACAACAGGTGGACAGGATAACTGTTGTAGTGACGACTCTGCACTCTACAGTTCCACACACTACTGCCTGGAGCTGGGAGACTCTTAAGACAACTAGGGAATGTATCCAAAATTCTTCTCTAAACTGGAGTGCCTATCTAATTATGACTGTTCCGAAGTACATTATATCTCCTACGCCTTGACCCAAGTTCAAGCTATGAAAAGTTCAATATGATTATATGTATAAATGGAAAGAATACTAAAGAATGAAGATGAAGGGTAGTCATTTCAATTTATTAAAATAAATACATATAGAAGTTTATACTTTGGCATGAAAGAAATATATTATAAAATCAATTTAGGTTGATATCAACTCAAGAAGGTTCATTACTAATGCTGTTTTCTTCTTTGGACAATTAATAGAGAAATATATAAAAGAAAAAAAAAACTCAGTATGGTTCTTATTAATATGAAAATAACATATCTTATAGGCGATAGAGAATTAATAAAAGGTAGGTGCAGAACAAAAGAATTACATCTAAAAATTGGTATTGTTAAGGATATTTATGAGCTATATTAAATTTGAAGATTTAAACTGAGAAAATTAGTAATTATTTATTTATTTAGATCTACATCAAAGTTCGATTTAAGCCTGAGTCTTTTTATTTTAGTTATGGATGAGCTAACCTAATATCTATCAAAAGACGTGCCTATTGTTTGAAGAACACATCGTTGTACGAAACAAGATAAGAGTAGGAATATATTTGAAGATAAAGAAATAAAAAAAATGACTTAGCATTCAAGAAATTTTAAAATTAGTAGAACTAAATTCAAGCATATGGATGCAACTTTATCAACAATAGAAATAAAAAAAAAAGAAGAAGGGAAGTTCGTTAAGCTTGCCAATAAAACAAAAGCCCCTAGAAATAACCGCATGCGGTCTCTTGGTTATAGAATAGCTGTAATATTAGCTTTGCTTTGTAATATGTTGGGTAGTGGCAGAATAACTTATTTTTAGCTATAGCCAGAAAAATTGTTGATGCAGACAATTGGCAAGACTATGATAAAAAATTGAAAAAATTAAAATATAGAATAAATAATAATAAGATGAGGAAGAATTATATCTTGGTAGTTTGGTCATATGCAACCAAGACCAAAGTTGCATAAGGACATGAGACTCTTTAAGTGAAATGGCATAAGAAAGCATTAAGGAAGCCTAAATGAGAGCTTAGCATGGTTTGAGATAAAGTGGAATGATGTAATAAGATTTCCACTTAATTAATTGAAATGAAATGATGATGACGATGATGATATGCTCTGTAGTTGTCATTTCCGATATTCTTATGTAGTTAAACTATTTTAACTTTTTATTAGCCACGTGCTTAAAAGTTTTATGCCGCAGCTCAACATATATAAAGTAAGCCGGTCAATCCATCACCCTAATAGAGGTGATCAGTTGAGCTGACGTTGATGATGTAGAGGTGGGCTGGCCCAGATTGACCCTTAACCTAAAGCTACCCCACCAACAAGTTCCACTAAGCAGAAAAAACACATGATAAAACCACCAGCCGGAAAGGCCTATTCTGCCAGTCAATATCATTTTCTTCTCATGGATGGAAAATCCACGGCTGGAATAAAGTAAATAATTAAGGTTAAAATTAATTAAAAAAATATAATAATTAAAAATATAGATAATAATTAAAAAATGTAAAGTTATTATAAAAATTACATGTTAAATCTGTCATTGGCAATTAAAATTTGCCACCCAAATGCTTCGGTGACAAGTATATGATATACTAAGTATACTAACTAATTATCCTTTTAACTTTATTTACCTTACAGTGATCATATCTCCTGTATTGCCCACGTAGTTTCCTTTTCTTTTCTTTTTTTTTCCCCAGCAATCCTAGCCTTTTCTTGCAATTCAACCAATCATTCCTACAGAAATAAATAAATAAATAAGAACACATGGAAAGGGGCATGGTTGATGATGGGTGGTATTTTTAAAAACGTACCACCTC
>JAYJMB010002463.1:0-15251 GCA_036873735.1 Pouteria campechiana
GATGTTGACTTGAACCAAGGTTTTCTTCTCTGATAGATTTCTTTTACAACATTGCTCTTATTATATTCAAAACCCCCTTGCTTGTTCACATTGCATAAAAGTAAGCTAGATACTTCTCGTGGGATCAACCCTTGTTCACACTACTACAGGTAATTGAATTGGAGTAAGGTTCTAAATTTGGTTGCCTACGACAGCACACCAATGACATATGCATAATGTTTCCCTCTAAGGCTTCTTGTCCTTGTTGGTCCAACTAAATCCATATGTATTAACTGAAGGGGTTTTGTTGTGTATACTTCTTTGTTTGATTTAAAAGATTCTTTTACTTGTTTGCCTTTCATGTAAGTATCACGTAATTTATTGTCAAATTTGAGTTTTAGTAAGCCAACAACTAGATCCTTATTATATAATCTTTCAATGAGATTTTTGTTGGTATGTCCTAGCCTTCTGTGCCACAAGATGGGTTCATTGTCATTGACAATAAGACACTTAGCCTGAATATGTGAAAGATCAACCAAATTCATATTTTCATGTCTTTTACCATATACTATTATTGATTGAGACTTAACTAATATAGAACAAGATTGAAATTCAAAGACAACTTTATAGCCTTTGTCACAAAACTAACTTACACTAAGAAGATTATGTTTCAATCTTTCTACTAAAAGTACATTTAAAACTAAAGTAGAAAGAGGTTGGCCAAACCTTACAGATCCCAACTAGTCTACCTTTACCATTATCACCAAAGGTTACTTTCCCACCAAATTTCATTTTCAGCTCTATGAACAACTCCTTATTCCCTATTATATGCTTTGAGCAACCATTATTGATATACTATGTACTGCTCATTGTGGCTCCCAAACACACCTTCATAGATAAAGTTAAATCTTAACTTTTGGTACCCATTTAGGAATGGGTCTAGGTGGGTTAGTTGTAGGTAATGTTAATACCCGTTGTTTCTTGGGTTGACTAATGGATTTTGGGTTGCATTTAATACATTTGCAACTATTTTTGGCACCCAAATTGTAGTCTATTTAAGTTTGAATTTTCTATTTTGTTGTTGTCCACTTCTTTTCTTTGGTTTTATTTTTAACAAAGTGGAAGTCAATGTCTTTTTTATAGCATTGTTCTTAGCTACTATTTGCCCAAGTTTGCTTTTGGTGTTCTTATCACTCTTGAGCTTGGAATTTTCTTCCTTTATTTTGAAGCATTTATTTGCAATCTTTTTGATCTCCCTTTTTGTTTCTCTATACTTCTCTTTCAAAGTCATGAAATCTGAGTATAATTCTTCTAACATTTCTTCATGACTGGGGGTTTCAGAATCAAAATTTACCTACTCTTCATGGATTGCCATGAAGCTGATTCTAGTATGAAGTTCATCATGAGTGCTTTTGTTTGGAGAGAGTTGACTGATTTGAACTTTATGTTCTTCTTCTTCCTCACTTTCACTTTCATTTATAATGTTCTCTAGCATTTCCCATGCTGCTAGAGTTTTCTTCTTCTGAAACTTTTTGCTAGTTCTGTTGTTATTGTTGTTGTTGTTCCTTCTATCAAAATATGAATTGTATTTCTTCTTTTGCTGATCATTTTGTCTCTTATCTTGTTCTGGACAGTCAAACTTTATATGTCTAGGTTTCCTACAATTGTAATAGGTGGGTGGCTCTTTCTTTTTGTCATTTCTTCCAAAGTTGTTCCTTAAATCGTTTCCAAACTTTTTTCTTTCTAAGCATGGATTTGAATCTTCTCGTAATCATTGCCATATCTTCATCTTCATCTCCACTTGTGTATGCATTAGTTTGGGATTCTTCATTTTTTTATTCAGCTTTAAGAGTAATTGCTTTCTTACCCTTTGGTTCTTCTATATTTTTTTACTTTATTAATACTTCATGAGTCATAAGAGATCCCATTAGCTCTTCTAGACTCATTGTGTCCAGATTCATTGCTTTTTGGATTACTGTTACTTTAGGCATCCATTGATTTGATAAAGATCTCAAAATTTTCTTTACTATTTTAGGCTCTGCATATTTTTTTCCTAAATTTTTTAGCCCATTTGTTATCTTTTGAAATCTTCCAAACATGTCTGACATAGACTCTGTCTCCTTCATGTTGAATGCTTCATATTACTGCATAAGAAGATTTATCTTAGTTTACCTTACTTGCTTTGTGCCCTCATGTGCAAACTCTAATTTATCCCAGATTTCCTTTCGAGTATCACAGGTGGGTATCTAGTCAAACTCAACAGATGTAAGGGTGCAATAAAGATAGTTCTTTGCCTTAGCATCTTTCTTAGCTGCTAGAATGTCCTCAGCAGTGTATTTATCTTTAGTATTTAGGATAATCAAACTATCATTGATGGTTTTCCATAGCTGATAATCTGAGGTAATTAGGAAATTTTTCATTCTCATCTTTTAGTATCCATAGTTTGTACCATCAAATAGTCAAGGTCTGGAAGTTGATTATCCTTCAGCAGAACTGTTGTGGAAATAGCTGGCTATAGAGATCTCTTTACAAGTTATATGATTGGAATAGTAATGTATAATTAGTAAAGCCTACTCTGATACCAATTGTTGGTCCTGTTCAGATGGTGACTCAAGAAGGGAGGTGAATCGAATTTTTCAAATTTTTAGCCAAATAAAGATTCAAGTGCAAAACTAAAGAAGAGAATAATAAAACAATGGATTTAGATAGGCATTTTTATAGTGGTTCAGCCCTTCACTTGGGTTCCTATTCCACTTCTCTAAGTTAGCCTTTTCTGCTAAACTCAGGTTCTACTAACACTTGTTGGTTTTTCAAGCACATCAACGAGCTTACACAAGTTCATTTTTCAATCTCACGAACAAACTTATACAAGTACTCAGCAAGTGTCTTACTTGCTTTCATTATATAGATGCAAGTTAACAAACTTGTAGAGATATATAGAAATGAAAGTGTACAAATATTAATGCCTCTAACAGATTGATTTTGTACAAAGTTTGAAAGCAATAAACACAAATAATATAACAATAAATGGAATATGATTTAGATCTCCAAATGTCATTGACTGGATGAATGGCTTTGAATGCTTCTCTGAATGAATTGCAGTGGAGCTGAAAAATGTGGAAGAAAAGCCTTAAAGTCTTTTATAAATGCTCTCTTTGATTTTCAATATAAAACTTCTTTTTTTGCTTAGATCTCACTTTACTCCTTTTATACTTGAGATCTCTAACTTTTCCTTGGGGTCTTTGACTTTCTCTACTGTGGTAGGTGAGAAACATTAAATGCTGAGAAACATTTGAATTTAAGACCATTTTACACTCAATGCTATTTCATAGGCCATGACATAACATCAGATCCTCCGAGCTTCAAATAGAAATGGAGTTTCTTTGCACACTCCACACATCATGGTCTCTTCGAATGCACTGAAGATGCATTTTAGAGGCTCCAAAGTGGCGCGACAGGAATGACTCACGTTAGGATCTTGGAGGCTGACTCCAAAGGCTTTCATTATCTTCGAAGTAAGTATTCTTTGTCTTTAAAGTGTATTCTTTGTCTCCGAAGTAAGTGTATCATGACTCCGAAGTGCTATATCTGAACTCCGATTTTGACTCCAAAGGAGTTCATTGTCTCCGAAGCACCTTTCTCCTGACTCCGATGAGTCCTGTCTTCCGAAGAGTGTTCTGTTGACTCTAAAGGCAAATGACTTAACCTTGAAGCCTATGTATTTGTGACTCTACTTCTGTCATTATTTTCCTATCTTCAAAATGCTTCAGGGGCTCTGAGACTTTCTTGTTGAATCTGAAGCTTGTGATTTTGTGATTCTGACAGATTTTTCCCTTGTCTCCGAAGCTTTCTAGTGGTTCTGAAGCATCTTGACTGACTCAGAAGTATGTAACTTTGTGATTCTGAAGGAGTGAGCTTTGAATCCGAAGTTGACTCTGAAGCTTCCTTGAAGACTTTAAACTTTCTATTTTTTTATTTTAAGTATATGTGTAATTTGTATACTTGATATTTATAAGCATTTACTTGGTTTCTTCCTTTGACTATCATGAAAATTATTCTCAAGTTAAGATTGTAAACATATCTGCAAAATGCTTGAGAGTGAATTGTTAGTACCTTAATGCTTCACTCACGTCTTTGCTCATCATCAAAACATACTTGGTTAAGAATATTCGTCATCAAAATCAAGCTTATTTTAAGATAGTATGTTCAACAATGAATGGTCAAGTCATAATCTTCCAATAACTCTAATCATCTCCTCTGTCTCATGTTCAATTCTTTCAGGATCTTATGATTAGTATGCACATTACATTTTTCACCATACAAGTAATACCTCCATCTTTTCAATGCAAAGACAACTGCTGCTAGTGCTAAATCATGGGTTAGATAATTCAATTTATATGGCCTCAACTCCCTAGATGGATAAACTAATACATTCCCATCCTACATTAACACACAACCAAGTCTTTACTTTGAAGCAACACTATAAACCACAAATTCTCTGTCCTAATGGTAATGCCAACACTAGTGCTTCCACTAAATGCCTCCTTAATTCCTAAAAGGCTTTCTAACATTGATTGGTCCAATCAATTTTACTTCCCTTACGAGTCAATCTAGTCATAGGTATAGCAATTATCGAAAACCCTTCCACAAATTTTTGATAATATCTTACAAATATCGAGAAACCTTGAACTCGATCTACTGGGGTACCATCTCAAGAAATCACATGACCTAAGAAAGCTTCACTATTCATCCAAAAATCACACTTTTTATGCTCAACCTATAATTTCTCTTCTCTTAATTTTGGTAATGTCAATCTCAAATGATATTCATGCTCCTCTCTACTCTTGGAATATATCAAATGTCATAAATAAACACAATCACAAATTAATCTAAGTAGCATTTATCCATCCTTTTCCTTGGTGCCATCACTACCCCCATTTTTATAACACACAATCATTTAACACTACACATATAGACAATATATTCAATTTATCAACCTAGGGTCTCCAATTTCATTCCCTAGGCTAGCATTCTCCCATGGACTTATTGGTTCACAACAACTTATATTGGGCATGTCATTTTTCTCACTCATGTCTAGTAGCAATCGCCATCACGACTTGAGGGCTCAACTCCAATACCATATGCTTTTAGCTTTGATACCATTATAAAATCAACTAATTATTGACCTAGTTGATCCAAAGCTCCTTTACTTGGCTTGATTTTGAAGATGGACATAGTTAGCCAGTTAAGTTTTGATGATGAGCAAAACCACATGAGTGAATGGTTAAAGTACTGACAATTATATTCCCTAGTATTGCAGTGATCAGTATAAACCATATTTCAGAAAATTAACTTTAGTCAAAGTGGATAGCATAAAACATAGATTATATCAGAGACAAAGATCTATAGCATCATATCCATAAAGGAAGAAAACGTAAATGCTCAAAAGAGAAAGAATGACACTGAAACTTTGAAAAGAATTTTAAATGAAACTAAACATAACTTAGTTCATGAAGATCAAATCCAATACATAAAGAAACTCAGTGAGTTTGAAGAGTATCAACTGAAGACATATAATCAAAGTTTGGAACTTCTTCTAGATTGTTTTAAACAAGCATTCCAAGCCAAACTTTTAGTTGAAGGATATGTCTGGTGTCAATCATGCTCTAAAAGACACTTTGGACACACTTTAGATTGCTGCCAAAGTCAATCAAGTTGATGCTCAAGTTCAAATATAATTTGCCTTCAAAACAAACTTAAAAACAAAGCACAAGTGAATTCTGCACTTAAGCAAAGAATCCAAGGTTTGGACATAGTAGAAGTAAAGTCTAAACATTGCAAACACAAAAGCAAAGTTTGGGCACTAAAATAGTATGAAGCCAAGATGTCATAATTCCAAGTTTGGAAATCCAAAGTGCCAAGACTTGGACTTTGCCAACACAAGCAAAGTCAAGTTTGTAATCATAACTCCAGACACAGAGACTAAAATTGGACATAGCTAGAACTTAGTCGTGTGTTAAGATAATTCATGCCAGTTCAAGTTCAAAATATTAACTTCGGATATGGCTATTCGATTCTGGACATGGCAATTCATTTTTTGAACATAGCTCAGAGAAGTCCATTGCAAACTAAACACAAGTCCAAGTCTGAGATATTAACTTCTGACATGAGCATCTAATTCCATACATGGCGATTCATCTCAGACATAGCTAAGTAAAGCCTATAGCAAGATGTTTGAATCAAGCAAGTCTATAAAATATTTGTGTGCTCTGTGCTGCGTAATTCATTGCTTAGTTATTACAACACTTTGATTTTTATTGGCCAAAATTTTAAAAGCTCAATTCACCCCCTCTCTTGAGCTACCAACTAAACAAGACTAACAATTGGTATCAGAGCAGGCTTTAACAATTAATCTTAATTACCAAATATTTCAACTCTGTAAAGAGATCCCAATGGCTAACATGTTCCACAACATACCCGCAGATGGATGTTTCATTTCTAAACCTCTATAATTTGATGGTACCAATCATGGGTCTTGGAAAGTGAAAATGCAAAATTTCATGATCGCCATAGATTACCAGTTGTGGCTCATTGAAAATGGTAAAGTAGTCCATAATAGCAAAGACCGATATACCTTAGAGGATATACAAGCTATAGAAAAAGATACTAAGGCAAAACATTATTTTTATTGTGCACTATCTCCTTCAGAGTTTGATAAAATTTCTATGTGCAATTCTACTAAAGAAATATGTGAAACTCTAGAAATCATTTATGACGGAACTAATCAGGTCATACCTAATATTGATGTATAGGAAAGGAAGAAATTAGAAAGCTCAACACCTGAAAACTCAACAAAAGCTAAAGGAGAAAAAATCAATACTATTAGCTTCATGGCCATTCATGATAATGAGGTATTCTCTAAATCTGAAACTCCAAACTTCCAAGAAATATTAGAGGAACTATATGATGATTTCAAAGTATTGAAAACCAAACACAAAGAAATCAGAAAGGAGCTAATTAAAATGACTAATGAATGCTCTAGATTGAAGGAAGAAAATTATTTGCTTAAAAATAAACTTTGTATCATTGGTGGACTTGAGCAAGTTAAGGCAGAAAATAGAGTCTTGAGAAAGACCTTGACCTCCAACTTATTGAAATTGAAACTATGAGAAAAGGTGGACAGTAACAAAAGAAAAAGAATGATTATTCTGGAAGAAAGCTAAAGCCCAAATGGAACCTGATTTGGGTTCCCAAAAATGTTGCAAATGTTATAAATGCCATACAAACTCCAAATATCAATTTAATGGCACCAAAGAACTCATGATTACCAAATTATGTTACCACTAACCCACTTGGACCCATTTTTAAATGGTTACAAAAGAACATAGCATAACCTATCAATGTAGGCGTGCTTGAGTGCCACAAGATGTAAACATATAATATGCAAATCTTGGCTGCTCAATGTACATGACTAGAATAGTGGGTCTAGACATATTAGATTTTTGTTCATGATTCATATATGATCAATGTGTGATGCTCTCAGTAATGTATTTTAATGTTATATCTTTATGTGCATAATAATTTATCACTCCATATATGTTTTCAAATGATTCATAATAAATGCAAGATTAATTAATCATTCAACTTAATTTCACACTTCATTTAATGTCTTAGATATGTAGCTAATATCTCAAACATAATATACAATTCATATCTTTAAGAAAATAACAAAAGTCATAAAGTCCATCACTGGAATTTCAAACCACTTAAAATTTTCAATCTATGTCCAAAATTCTTCTCCATGTCCAAAAACCCCACCTCCATGTTCGAAATCTATCTCTAAGTCCAAAATGCATTAAAACCCTAAGGTAAATAGAGAAATCCCCTCGAGACTCCATTTCAAACATATTAACCCTTTTTCTCTCCTATTCCCTGTGTCCTAAATCTCATCCATAGAGAAGATGATTCAGCTTCCCACGACATTTAAACATTTACTCAATTCCTCATCTTTGTTTTTCCCTATTCCACCATATCTCTCTTCCAAAAAATCCCCAAAAATCATTTCTTCTTTAGTCCAATCCAAAGCCCTAAAATTCTAACTACTGCATCATGGCTAAAATGACTGATTTGAACACGGTAGTAGCATTAACATCTCTAAAATTAGGAAGAAGAAGAGTAAGAGAGGAACAAGAAGAAGAAGCATCTCTATCACAGTGAAGAAGGCTAAATGAAAATCATCTACTGGAGGTAATCTTCCAGAACCATGAATCAGCCTACTATAATGTTGTGAATATATATGAGAGGAAAAAGGTAGTGAAAGGAAGGATTCTTGATTTCAATAAACTAGGGGAAAATAAGTTGAATATGAAAATATGGATAAAAATCCATGGGTGGACTAATTTTTTGAGTTGCAATGAAAAATGCTACACAAGAATGGTTCAAATATTATTCTACAACTATGATTCAAAGTTGAAGAAATCATGGATAGGAGATAGAGTAATAGATTTATCCCTTGAAAATTATAAGGAAGTGTTTGAATCTCCCTATAGTTGAAAGAGAAGAAAAGGTTTGGCCTAAATCAAGAAAATAATTATTTTCAAATTTAGCTGGAACTAAAATTGATAATGAAGTAAAGAGTCTACATCTTAGCTATCTGGATAACTCATCAATAACATCTTTCCAAAAACAAGAGGTAGAGACAACGTTTCTAAGAAAGATACCAGAATGTTATGGGCACTAAAAAATGGAAAGAAAATAGACCTGAGAAAAACAATTTCTAATCATTTGTATTAGGTCAAGTCAACTAAGAGATTTCCTTTTCCTTATGGAATGATTTTGACAAAATTCCTAAGGAGAGCAGGAGTATATTTGACATTTGAAGAAGGAGAAGAAGTTAAAATTTCAGATATAATGACTAATGTAAACTTGAGGAAAATAAGTTCCAAAAAGACCAAGCTATCTAAGAGATCAAGAATTGAAGGAGTAACAACAGAAAGAAGAGAAACAGAGTTAACTGCTATAGCTGAGAAAATAAGGGAAGAAATTATATAGGATAATCAAGAACCAATTCCCACTGACAGAATAGAGGAAACAATAGCAAAACTGAGAGAAGAAGAAGAAGTCATTGCTGAAATGAGAGGGATAGCAGCAAGAGTAGATGAGATAAGAAAAAAGTGCAAATGTAAGAGAAGACAGTGACATAAGAGATGAAGCTCAGACAAGAGCAACACAAGCAGCCACTGCAGAAGTAGTAGCAGCAGAAACAACAACTTTTCCTTCTCCAATCAGACCTTCATCCTCTGCTTCCAAAAACCTTGAGGGCAAGCTAAGAAATATTGAAGCATTTATTTTAGCTCTCGATGTCAAGATGGACTCAGTGTATCAAAAGCTGGACATTTCACCTCATTGATTGGATCCATCAAAAGTCAATCCAAGCCTATTCAATCCACTTCTCTACCATCACCAGTCCATGATCTCAGATCCTCTTCACCCCTGAGATCCCCTCAATCTCATCACTCACACCATTCTCACCACTCTCTATGTCATCATTTCTCACCTTCTTCTCTTGGTCATGAGATACACCTGCCTCACCCATCAAGTCTACTCATCCCACAGATGCTCCCTTTTGTTCTCATCTCACAGCTCATACTTCTCTACTTCCCACTTCTCCCATTGTTGCCATTCTTTCACAGAAATCTCTTCAGCCATCCATGTCTACTTCATCCTCCTCTAACTCAGTATCCTCCATTTCTGAGTTAACCATTCCAATCACTGCAATCACTACACTCCTTAAGTCTCTAAAATCAACTTCCAAGAAATTTTCTCACTCATATCAACCAAACCATCATCTCAAACTCTTCTTGTAGTCACTCCTTCTCCTTTACAGGATGTTCATCACTCTTCCCCTCAGAAAATTCCTTCACCTCCACCATAACCACTCCTTGCAACTTCTCCATCTCCATCTCAAGTTACTTCATAGCCCTCTCCAACTTCACAACCTACCACTCAACCCACTTCTCACACTCCTAGTCAAACTCCACAACCATCTATTTATTCTCAACAAACAACAGCTCCTCCTCCTCCTCAAAAACCTCCAACACCACCTTCTTAAGAACTTCTAACAGTCTCTCAACCTCCTCTTCCTCCTTCAAAGACTAAACAACCCATTCCAAAATGCTTCACACCAAAATCATCCATTCCTTCAGCCAATAGAAGTACATTTCTTTCAGAAGCTTGTCTTTCCTCTAGGGTATCGCAACTCAGATATCATGCCTCTCATAATAACTAAGACTAAAGCATATTAGATTTAGCATCCTAAACTTCCAAAATCCACATCTTTAGCTCCTAAGAAACCAGACAAACAAATAAAAATGACTATCTAGGAAATTGAACATAGATAATGAATAAATCAAATGGTTGCCCTCACTCTTTAGTCTCAAGATAGATTCTTTAATCTCCTTGATCTTCCTTTTCTAGATTTTGAAGATTAAGAATTCCTTAACAACATAACAATAATAAAGGGTCCAACCAAGAACTTCAAACCCAAACCACTTTCAGATGGTGACAGAATCATAGATAACATACTGCATGATTACACCCAACCTTCTACATCTTATCCAATTCTTGAACCCAAAAAGGTTCCTTCCATTGATGATTCAGAACCCATAGAAGAAAGGATCTCTTTTCATGTTGTAACTGACAAATCCGATCCTAACTTCATTTATCTTCCAAAAGATATATATTCACAACATAGGAAGTTGCATAATAATGCATATATGCTTGGTCTTCCTCTTTCTTTTCTAGAGTTTGTAGATCCTCTATATAGAGAAAAACTTAGGATTGTTGTTTCTCTTGAAGAACTTCAAAAAGCCAAACCCAAAATCTCTACCTCTATTCCTCCATCCTCCATTTCAACTACTCCTTCCTCCACTTCTAATCCTTCTGCAACCATCCTCCACTCCAACACTTTCTGCATCTAATGTTCCTCCTCCTCCTAAATCCAATCCATCCAAACCTCCCTTTTTTAGAACCAAAGTTCCAAATGCCAAGCTTACACCTTCTTCAAGAACCAAAATATTAGCTTCCAAGACCAAACCTCCTCGTACAAAAACCAAACCAACCACTCTACCTAAACCTACCTCTCAACATCCCAGCACTGAACCTATCATCCTGCATCATGAAGAATATTGGGCTAGAATGAATGCCAATAGAGATGCAATTCTGAATAATACACCCATTTTCTTCCCAGAATTACTGGACCCTACAATTCAAGCAAGAATTCAAATCATTCTAGTTATAGTTTGTAATTACCCAACCTCCAAAGACATCCCCATAGCAATACCCAAAGACCCAACTTTCACACTTGTTCCCCCTTCTCCTCAAACCAAATCTAGAAAAGCTAGAATCCTAATAACCAAACCCTCTGTATACAAGAAGCAGGAGCCCAAATCTAACAATTAAACTGTTGCACATTTTTTTGTATCTGTAATAGAGATATTCTCTATAATTTTGATGAGTACTCATTGATGTTTATACTTATACTTTTTACATAACTCCTTTTCTTCATCAAAGAAATATAACCTTTCCTCAAAAATTACATAGATTTCATAGTTCTTCAACACATTTTGTATAATGTTTGACCTAGTTGATCCAAAGCTCCTTTACCTAGCTTAATTTTGATGATGAACATAGTTAACCAGTTAAGTTTTGATGATGAGCAAAAACACATGAGTGAATGGTTAAGGTACA
The DNA here is from genome assembly GCA_036873735.1 of Pouteria campechiana. Taxonomy (NCBI): domain Eukaryota; kingdom Viridiplantae; phylum Streptophyta; class Magnoliopsida; order Ericales; family Sapotaceae; genus Pouteria; species Pouteria campechiana. Next base: position 11,728 of record JAYJMB010002463.1, read on the forward strand.
AAAAATTATATTCTCTAGTATTGTAGTGATAGGTATGAAACATATTTTAGGGAATTAAATTTAGCCAAAGTGGACAGCACAAAACGTAGATTGTATCAAAGACAAAGATCCATAACATCATATCCATAAAGGAAGAAAACATAAATGCTTAAAAGAGAAAGAATGGAACTAAAACTTTGAAAAGAATTTTAGATGAAACTAAACATAAGTGAGTTCATGAAGATCAAAGCCAATATGTAAAGAAACTTAGTGAGTTTGAATAGTATCAACTGAAGACATATAATCAAAGTCTGAAACTTCTTCAGGTTGTTTTAGACAAGCATTCCAAGCCAAACTTTCAGTTGAAGGATATTTCTAGCATCAATCATACTCTAAAAGACACTTTGGACACACTTTAGATCGCTATCAAAGTCAATCAAGTTGATGCTCAAGTTCGGATACAATCTACCTTCAAAACAAACTTAAAAATGAAGCACAACTAAATTCCTGACTTCAAAGAATCAAAGACTTGGACATAGCAAAAGTCAAGTCTGGACATTGCAGATACAAAAACAAAGTTCGAACACTAAAACAATATGAAGCCAAGACATCATAATTCTAAGTCTGGAAATCCAAAGCGACAAGACTCAGACTTTGCCAACACAAGCAAAGTCAAGTTTGAAATCATAACTCTAGACACAAAGACTAAAATCAAACATAGCCATCTCATTTTTGGACATCACCAAAACTCAGTTGTGCATCAAGATAATTTGTGCCTTTTCAAGTCCAAAATATTAACTTCGGACATGGCTATTTAAATCCAAACATGATGATTCATTTTTTGAACATAGTTCAAAGAAGTCCATTACAAACTAAATGCAAGTCCAAGTCTGAGATATTAACTTCAGACATGGGCATCTTATTTCAAACATTGTGATTCATCTCAAACACAGCTGAGTAAAGCCTTTAGCAAGATTTTTGAATCAAGCAAGTCCAAAATCTTAATGTTGGACATACCCACTCATTTTAGACATTGCAAATAGTCTATAGTCAATGAAAAATAAGGAGAAAGTTTCAATGGGTAGTAAATCTCGACAATTCATTTACATTTAATGACCAACATCTTCACTAATGGCCAGAATTTGAATCTAGTTATAAAAGGAGTCAAGAAAGGCCATTCTAAAATGTTAGACAATTTAAGAAAAGTAAGAGAAGCAAACAAGAGCATTTACTCTCATACATTAAGTTTTTTTCCAACTCCACAGCGCTAAAAAGTTATCTGCATTCAAAGCTTATTCTCTTTAGCAACTTAAGGGAGTTTTATATTCTTTGTATTCATTACTATACATTTATTTATACTTCATTTAATTGTGTACAAACTCAGCCTGTGTAAGAGGCATTCTTTTTATACATATTTTATTATTTGGAATAGCAAGCAAGGGGCTTACTGATCTTATACAAGTTTGTTGGTTAGCTTTAAAAACCAGTAGGTATAAGTTTGTTATTTATCTTTGAAAACTAACTTGTGCAAGAGTTTGTTGGTAAGATTGGGAAAACCAACAGGTGATTAGTGGAACCCGAGTGTAGTAAGTGAGGCAGACTCAAAGAGAGGAGTAGGTACCATGTTGTGAGCCGAACCTCTATAAAATATTTGTGTGCTTTATACTACATAATTCATATCTTAGTTATTACAACACTTTGATTTTATATTGGCCAAAATTTTAAAAGCTCAATTCACCCTCCCCCTCTTGAGATACCACCTGAATGGGACCAACACTAACTATTTACCATTTGAAATATCAAGTTACCATTTTAGCTTTGATACCATTTGTAACACCCCACTCCTACAACACTACCATCTTATATACCAAATAAGGATTCCACCAAAAATTCGGCAGAGTGTCCCTTGAAATATAAGGATTTCATACCTATACAACATTCCTCACATAACACCATATCTCCAATGATTTATATATCACTAACACAAGAAATAATATATACCCACATATTGCTCAGAATTGTAAGCTTCATTGCAATGGAAAATGACATAACTAGACCTAAACAAAAATACATCCACACACATCACATACATTCTACCACTATGACATGTCAATACGATTACCTCATACATAACTCAATATACATTACAACTTGAATCTTATCAAATTTCATATTTAGCTTTATTACAGGTGATTCTAGCCCTAATTCATCAAAGCATCACGAAGATCACCATCTAATCCGGATCATGAGCACCAACCCCAGGTTGGGCTCCATCGCCTGACCTGTCAACTAAAAACCATAATAAAATAGTGCGAGTATGAGCAAACTCAGTAAGTAGGCAAGATAGAAAATAATAATCAATAATATAGTGAAATAATATGCTCAAACTCGAGGCACGTATAAATCCATGACATGTTGAATTTCATGACATTGCAACATTCACCAATATTCATTACTAGACCAACATTCACTAAGATTAGACAATTCTCTAAATACAATATCATTAACAAGTCATCCTCCCAATTAAGACTCATATACAAACTGACCATCAAGTCATCCTCATTATAACATATTCGTCATCCATGGCACCTCGCCCCCATTGTTCCATAGGGATCACAAGTTCACCAACCACATCTACTATGGAGATCAATGTATCATATTCATAAGTTATAAGCCACCTCTATTCAAATATCAGATATCAAACCATCTGGACATATTCGCATGTTACAAATGCCCCATCAAGTCCATGACACCGAGGCATATCCACACAACACATGTACCACATCATATTTATGTCACTAAGACACAATCATACTACACATATATCATCCACCATGCCTCCTAGGCATAAGCATATATCCACACCTCATAGGTGTCATACCGTATCCATGCCACCCAGGCATATCATATTATATCTATGCTACCTAGGCATATTGTATCATGTCTATGCCATCCCAACAGATCATATCAGGTCCATATCACAATTACACTACCACATCGAGGTCCTCTACCATGCCTCCCAAGCACAACTGCATATCCTTAGAGTTACAAGTCATCAACTCACATCTTTATCGCCCATTCATCAAGATATCCCTACATATCATATAACATCATCACATATCACTTGACTCAACCATGCCCATTATGATTCATGACTCATGATGACATGCCATGCAATGCAATATCAAAATAAGCCAGTTGAACATATATAGCTAAATCCAATGTCAAAAATAAACACATGGAAATACATAATTTTGTCATTCTAATCATGACACAATGAAATAAACATCCTTCAAAATGAGGTGCCCATAGGATTTGATAGCCTCATTGATTGGAAATGTATAAGAAAAGTAATTGTTTGGCTTGATATATTTGAGAAAAATCATCTCATAATTGAACGAGACTATTACCTTATACAGGATAATCTGAGAAAGATGAAAAAGCTCAGAGCTTGATAGTGATGGTTGGGACTAAATGCCTAAAGTAAGTCAGCTTATTCTTCTTCTTATTGAATGTGATAACCGGATGGGGATATGAAAATCCCA
>JAYJMB010002464.1:0-15251 GCA_036873735.1 Pouteria campechiana
AATGGTCTAGTGATCCGATTTCATCACTCAATGACACTCTTTGTTATTGGGACATTGAATTCAATGCATAACTTGGGTTCATTCTATTTAATGTAAGATTATTACCGTTAGGTGTGTGGGTTTAAATCAAGTATTTTCACCTGTTCTAATTACCTATGGTGTGTAGTGTAATTGAGGTGAAAACCCATTAAGCTTAAAAACACATGAATTAAATAAGATGGTTTAGCATAAGGTGTGTACCATAACCACCTATCCTTTTCATTCAATGGTGCTCATGGTTTTGCATTTGTTGTGTGCCTTAACCATGCTAGATAATTAATGTGATTTGTAATATTGGTGATTAAGCAATATATGAAACCCAATGAAAATAAATAACTCAATGAATGAGAACAATTGATTTGCATTAAGGAGCCAACATTCCAATAACAAAATGTATCAGAGAGGGTTACATTTTCACCATAGAAAGAAAGATTCAGTGCATAATGAAAAAGGAAATAACTCCCTTCACAAAACTCAATACAATGTAGGTCATCTTCTCCCTTTTACAATAAGATTCCATCTTCAATCTTGTGTAGTTGCCTTTCCCACTTATTTCTTTGCCTCCTAACCTTCCACAAAAAAGCCCCCAAAAATGTTCCCTCACTTCATTTTTATATCCCCCTCCATTAGGGTTGAGCATTTGCACAAGGCAAATAAGATTTAGAAATTCAGGATTTCTGTCTCCAGCACCTTGCCGCAACAGGGAAAGGCTTTGTTGTGGCAGGGACTCTCTACCATATGAAGATTTGAAGAATATAGGTTCCTTGTTGCAGTAGAAGATTGCCTTGCCATGTTAAGATGTTACTCTCTCGAACACCTCTTGTATAGATTCTGTTTTGCCGTGGCAAGATGTTACTGTCCACTAAAGTATTGCCTTTGTTGATCTTTTACAAGTTTTCTTTCTTTCTAACTTTGAGCATCATCTTTCTTTAGTTTTTCTCTTATTTTCCCATCTTCAATCCACCTAGAGGAATTAATAATTTCATGTTAAATTCATCTAAATTTATCAAGGATTCACAATTAAATAAGTTTAAAGATACATGATATAAGTGAATGAAATTCACCTATCAAATACACCCAAACTTACTTATTTGCTTGTCCTTGAGCAAAACAAAGCACAAGAATTCTCTATGAACACACTAATATTGATCTAAATCATCAATGAAAACCTCAATAAAATACACATGGTTAAGAGGAAAATATCAAGATATCATGGTCTATACTTTCAACCTATGCCTCATCTTCTCCACCATAGATTCCATCTGCAAATGCAACTGTTATAGCCATTTCAATCTACATCATTTCATACTTACATTCATTCAAGCAACCAAGCAGAGCATTTTCAATGCAACCTTGTGAATTCCTAATTTAAACTAGAGAGACTACATTTAATGCATATGTGACACTTTACTTTCCTCTTTTATTTCTTTACTCATCTTATGGGCTCATTACTATCACATTCTTCATATTTATCTTCTTTCCCATTTTTTAGAATGTGATCCCCCTAATCTTTGGGCTGCATTACCATCACACCCCCAAACTTATTTTTTTTTCAATTCATTGGATTTGATTCCCCCAATTGACAATGAGTTTTTACTAATCTTCTTCTTTTATCACACCTAGTTCTTGTCTCAACAAGAGTTACAATGAATTCTAGAATTCAAATTGAACTAAGCATACTTAGTCTCTTAAACTAATGCTACGTATTCAAAGATTTCAAAAGAAATGGCTATGTTAATGTGATCAGTGTGTATAAGGAATTTATAGCAAATTAGATAAGCACTCAAGTCCAGCATGCAAGCAAGAATGATTTCTATTGTTTTCAAGTTAACCATTGTTAAATGTCACATATATATCATTGGTTGTGTATGATGAATCTAATCGATGCTCAAAACATACAAAACATATATTTTTTTTTATGATTTTTTTATATATCTGAAACTAAAGAGTCAAAACACATAAGAATTGCAACAAATACACAAATAGTGTATTCAACAAGATAAGTAGTGAAACACACACACAAATAGTGTATTCAATAAGACGCAACTAAACAAGATAGAAATGCACCAAAAATAGTTGAAATACCCCTAAACTTGAAAGACATAGTGTCCTCAATGTGGACTGAACATGTAAGGTGCAAAAACTTCCTTGAAAGAGTTTAGTCATCCTTATCTAATTCTTCATTATCACCACCATCGTCATCAGTTTCTTACTCATCTATATTTCCATCAGCATCCTTCTCAGCAGTAGTTTCATTGTCAGGTTTTGCTGCTTGGTTGGGGTTAGCTGCATCGGTAGCTGCAATTGAAAATATAGGAGGTGGGGGAAGCTGGATTGGAGTGAGGAGCGCGGTAGCCAAAGTAACATGACACTGCATCAAGTAATGAGTAAGCTATGCTTGCTGGGCAAAATACTGAGAGAGTAAGCTATGCTTGCTGGGCAAAATACTGAGAAATTTGCCCTTTGATTTCTCGCACTTCATCTCACAAGTCAGAGACTGAACTAGTGGCAATAGTGGCTTATAGTCTAGCACCTTGACGAGATGAACTCGCTCTTGCAGTAGTTATAGGATGCCCAACATTTCAAATATCTGTAAATTTTTATGTTTTTTAATGGGACAAGCATTACATGTGTACACATTAAACTTTGTGAGTTTATGAGATAAGTGAAAAGGAAATTTTGATGGACATGAATAACGAGTTGAGTATTGTGATGAATTGGAAGGAAATGCAGTGATAGAATATGATAGAAAACATTGTTGTAGGCTGCATGAGTATTGGAGTGCATGCACTACTAGAGCACCATAATAAAATAACTATAAAGAAGTCATTCTCTTTCCCAAACCCCATTTCACGTCCATTTTTAGCTCTAAACCCTCCTAACTTCCGTAGATTCTAAATAGGCTCTAATTCTTGCAGATTTCGATGCCAAATCACTAGGAAACTGAAGACAAGGTAACTTGTATCATTTCTACAATAAAGAAATCTAGATTTCAACACATTCCAGCCATGAAAGTTGAAAGAACAAGTGGGTTTTCCATTAATAATTTGAAGTTGGAAGGTTCACTTGGAGGAAACAAAGGAGTAAGTAATTCTATTTACATTAATCTCATTTTGTTAGAAGAATTTCACTTCTTCTAAATTATTGTGTAAAGTTGGGTTTTGGGAAAAGTTAGGAATTAGAGAAAATGTAGAATTCTTTATAAATTAGATGAGTTGAATGTTAATTGGGATACCAAACAGGTTAAATTAGGTGTATATGTAGTTTGGAAAGGAAATTTAGGTTAATCTTACTTAGGAATATGAATTTTGAGAAATGCGTCCCACGTGTTTGATGAAACGCCATTAAGAGATGTATAACATGATTAGCTTCTGTTAATGGTTTTATAATCATCTCTTAAGCAGAATTTGAGTAAGTTATAGTATAAACTTTAGTTAACAATAGGATAAAGGATTTAAGACGTATTGCAGAAACTCAATTTCTTAGTTACTGTTGCATTCAAATAATTAGGAGGTATGTTATTTTAATGTAGGATCTTCAAATGAAGTGGGACACCTTGTAGCCCAAAGCCTTTAGTAAACAAAAGTTGTGAAGATTTCAAGGTAAGTAGGTTAATTTTCTATAATTAGTAATGCTTGAATGAAAGTTTATGGAATTCGTGTGAATGGGATCAAAATCTAATAAGCATGCTGTATGATGTATTTGTATTATTGGAAATGATTAAGACAATATAAGAATTATGAGAGTCTTGAGTTAAGGGAAATAATACAAGTATAACACAGCAATCTAATGCAAGTTGATATGATTATATGAGTTATAACATGCTTAGAGTAAGGTGGAGAATCCAATTGATGTACAAGTGAGAAGGATAAAAGTTTTATGTATGTAGATGTGATACAATTATATGAAAATTTAGTATAAAAGGAACTGTGAATTATGACAATCAATAGCATAAAAATAGAGGGTTTGAAGTGAAGTTAGAAATAGAAGAAACCGGGTCAAGAAGTGAGAGGCAGACGTCCGGCACCGCCGGCACCCATGTGGAGCCATTGCCACTGGTCATGTTAAAGAAGCATCAAGGAGACAGTGGGGTGGCACCCAATCGAAGCCACCGACGCCAATGTGTTGATGGACAACCTAATATATTTTGTGATTTTTAGTGTTATATATTAGTTATTTTATTTATTTAAGTTTATTTATGATATTTATACAAATTGAACATATATGTTTGGAAAAGAACTTAAGGGAAATACAAATTGTAAATTGTTGGGGTAAGTATTAGATTAGCCCAATATGATTGAAAGTAAGGAAATAAATTGATATACCTTAGAAATCATTAGATTATTAAAGACTTGCTTTATAATTAAGTTGAAAACTAAATAGACAAACATGTGTTGAGTAATTATGTCGAATGCCTACTGAAGTGTTGATTTTGTGAACTTGGGTTTGAATATCTGATAGGAGGATCAATTGATTGTTTAGCCCACGAATGGGCCTTGCTGATATTACCGCCTTGATGGTGATGAGGCTAGCCTATTGGATATGGGGCTCTTCTCATTACATAGTTTGTGTGAAAGGAGAACTTACTATCCTTGAGATTCAGTGAATGTGAGACACCACAAACATGAGTTAGGAGTCTTGTAACACTCCTCAATGGGATTGTAAGGAAGTACTGGATGACACCTAATGTGTTAGAAAGTTAAGTCCATTTGTGTGTGGCTATGTCCACTTAGAAGCTGGTTAAGACCACTTGGTTGATGACCTCCCAAGCAAGGTATTGAATTATGGTAAGTGAACTGATGAGGAATTATAGGTAAGATGAAATAGAAATGAACATAAATTCTAAATAAGACATAGGAATTGGATATGAATGATATTTTAAGAGATTTCTGGGAGAAATCTTTCCTGTTATTGATAAAGAGTAATAGTTTTATCATGATGTATCTAATGGAATTGAAGATATTGCTATCATTTTACATATGTTGTATGTTATTATTGTTTTAAATTCATACTCGCTTATTGAGTGCTTGAACTCACCTTATTTTCATATGTTTTAGCTAACCGGCCAGGAGATGGAGTCCAACGAGGGGTTGGAGCTCAAGAAAAGGATAAACTTTAAAGCCTAAAATTTTATACATTTTTCCTTATTTTGGTGTTTTATTTTGGAGTGCTTGAACTCATCTTACTTTCCAATATTCCCTATTCACTAACACCTGTCACACATTGCAATGAAGGCATGAGCATCCTTAAAGATAGTTGGCCAATAGAAACCAAACTAAAAAATTTTTAAAGCAATTTTCTTCCCTCCAAAATGCCCACCACGGCTAAATGTATGGGAATGTTTTAGTATGCTTTATTGCTCCTCTGCTGGCATAAAATGTCTGATAATTTGGTCTAGACAGTTTCAAAAGGACTGGATCTTCCCAAAAATAATGCCTTATCATAAACAACAACTTCTTTCATTCTCGCGAATTCAACATAGGATTAAAAGCTCTCTTTTAACTAAGTCACAATATCAGCATACCATGGTTCACTTCCCTTTACAAAAAATGATTGTTTGTTAGGAAATATCTCATTGATGGGAATGTTTTTCTCACCTCTCTCTTGCTCAAAATCGGTCCCTTCCACCAACCTGGATAAGTGATCTGCTACAGCATTCTCACAACCTTTCTTATCTTTGATTGTCAGGTCAAACTCTTGCAATAATAAGATCCATCTGATCAACCTAGGCATAGCGTCCTTCTTTGTAAGCAAGTATCTCAATGTAGCATGATCAAAATAAATAATTACCTTTGAACCAATCAAGTAAGAACAGAATTTTTCCAAAGCAAACACAATTGCAAGTAATTCCTTTTCAGTGGTGGAATAGTTTAGTTGTGTTTCATTTAGAGTTCTACTTGCATAATGAATTGCATGAGATAATTTGTTTACTCTTTATCCTAGAACAGCACCGATAGCAAAATTCAATTAATCACACATGAGCTTAAACAAAATGGACTGATCAGTCATTGCAAAAATTGGAGTTGAAGTTAACTTTTCTTTCAAGGAATTGAAGGCAACTAGGCATTACTCATAAAAATAGAAAGTCACATCCTTAGCCAATAGGGTACAGAACGATCTAGAGCTTTTTGAGAAATCCTTTATCAACCGTCTATAAAAGCCTGCATAGCCATGAAAGCTTCTAACTCCCTTAACTGAATTTGCGGGAGGAAACTTGGCAATCAATTCAATTTTTACCTTGTCTACTTTAATGCCTTTATTAGAAATAATATGGCCCAGCACAATTCCTTGCTTAACTAAGAAATGACACTTCTCCCAACTCAATGTCAAATTCATCTCAATGCATCTTTTAAGTACCAATCTCAAGTTATTAAGGTAGTCATCAAAGTAATCTCCAAAAATAGAAAAATCATCCATGAATACCTCAATGAACCTTTCAATCATGCCAGAAAAGATGAATATCATACACTTTTGAAAGGTTGCAGGAGCATTGCACAAACCCAAAGGCACCTCTAATAGGCAAATGTTCCAAATGGGCAAGTGAAGGTAGGCTTTTCTTGATCTTCTAGGGCAATGGGAACTTGATTGTAACCTAAAAGGCCATCCAAAAAACAATAGTAAGCATGACCTACCAATCTTTCAAGCATTTAATCAATGAAATGGTCCTTTCTAGTGGCTGCATTGAGCTTCCTATAATTAATGCACATTCGCCAATTTGTAGTCATTCTCATAAGGACCAATTCATCATTATCATTTTTAACAATAGAGAGACCAGATTTCTTTGGCATAATATGTACTGGACTTATCCATTTGCTATCAGAGATTAGGTAAATAATGCCTGCATCCAATAGTTTGATAACCTTACCTCTAACAGCCTCCTTCATGTGTGGATTCAGTCTTCTCTGCCCATCTCTAAAAGGCTTTGCATCCTCCTCCAGAAGTATTTTATGAATGCACATAGTGGGGCTAATTCCATTGATATTTGCTAAGGTCCAACCTATAGCCCCCTTGTGCTCTCTCAACAAAGTCAATAACCTACATTCCTCATCCATAGAGAAGTCAGAAGCAATTATAAAATATTATTTTCACCAAGAAATACATATTTCAAACTCTCAGGCAATTGCTTCAAATCTAATGGTAGTGGTGTGTCTATTGCATGTTCCACTCATGGGCTAGCTTGTTTAAGCTCTTATAGGGAGATTTCCACAACTTCCACTTGCTTTGCATTATTAAGTGTTTCCTTCAACTTTATTGCTTCTTTATCTTCCACCAATCCATCCATAGTGAGCACCAATTCCAATTTATGATTTGCTTCCTGTTGCACAAAACTAGATAGAATAAGTGAGTCCAAATTATTGACTTGAAAATAGCCACTAGGATCAGAAGGCAATGAAAGGGAACTATAAACAAAAAATTCAACTATTTCATCAAAGACAATCATTTTTAACTTCCCATTTTATACATCAATGATTGTTTTAGTTGTAGTAATGAATGGGCATTCTAGAAGAATGGGTACTTCTCTCTTTGGAATCATTTGCCTTTCCATGTCAAGTACTACAACATTAGCTGGAATAATCAGTTCATCTATCTACATAAGAATATCCTCTATAATGCCTCTAGGATTTTTCACTAATCTATCTACAAGCTAAAAAGACATTGTAGTGAGTTTCAATTCTCCCAAACCAAGCTATACATAAATAGAATAAGGCATCAAATTTATGCTTGCTCCAAGATCTAATATTGCTTTTACCGTATTTGTTCCTCCTACAGTAATGGAGACATTAAAACTACCAAGATCCTTTAATTTTGAGGGCAGATTTATTTGCAACACTACACTGGCTACTTTTGAAATAATTACCTTCTCATAAGGCTCGTACTTACACTTCTTTGTAGTTAGTTCCTTCAAAAATTTTACATAAGCAGGCATATTTTTGATCATGTCAAGCAAAGGCAAGTTTACATTCACTTTAGAAAGAATATCGTAGATGTTAGAAAATGACTTATCGAATTTGCTCTGCTTTAACCTTCCTGGAAATGGGACTGGAGGATCATAAGCTAGGGGTACTTTGTAGTTGACTAGAGGGTCAACTATTGGAAATACTGCCTTCTTTGAATGTACTTCCTCCTCCGCCTTTGTCTTTCCATTATCAGTTCCTGCAAAAACAATTGAATCGTCAGTTTCTTTGCAAACATTATTGTCAATTGCCTTTCCACTTCTCAGTGTTGTGATCTCTTTTACTTACTCGGGCTAGCTAGTCAATTTCCAAGGTGTGCAGTTTTGCATGGCTTCAATAATCTGTCCTAACTATGTCTCCATCTTTTTCATGGATGCCTCCATGTTATGGAATCTCGAGTCAATATTTTGGAACTTAGTTGCATTGTTTTGGAACTGAGTCTATGTTGCTTGAATGAAACTTTGCATGGTTTCTTCAAAACTAGGCTTCTTTAGTCATGGTGGTTGAAAAGATGTTCCAGCTTGGTTCTAATTACGATCATTGTTCCAAGAAAAGTTAGGGTGGTTTCTCCAACCAGGATTGTATGAATTTGAGTAAGGATCATTTTGTGATCGCTGGTTGTAGAAATTCATTGCATTTGCCTATTCCACATCACTTGCAAAATGATTATTTGAAGGACAAATGTTAGATGAGTGACCTAAAATCCCATAGAAAGAATAAAGCTATATTGGGGCAAGTTATGGTTGTTTCATGTTCACTATTATCGAGCACATCACCTTCGTTTGCTTTGCTATCTTTGACATCTGCATAGATAGATCTTTTAGAGTTCACTTCATAAATTCCTCTAGACCTACCTCTTACACTCTTTTGCTGAGAATTTGCTCCAAGCATTTCATACAATTCATATGTCTCTTTCGGAGTCTTTTCTCCCATTGCTCCACCTGTAGCATCATCAACCATGGTTTGGCATGGTTGTGTCAATCCATCATAGAAAACTAGTTAAGTAATTCAAGTGGATATCTATGATATGGACATTGAATTAATAATGCTTTAAATTGCTCCCATGTTTCATGGAATGCTTCACCATCCATTTGACAGAAGGTAGCAATTTTACTTCTTAATTCTACAGTCTTAGCATGGGAATAGAACTTTCCAATGAATTTGTTGTACACTACTTCCCGTGTGGTTAATGAACCAGGAGTTAACATCATGAACTATGTTTTTGTTGTATCCTTCAAAGTGTATGGGAAACATTTCATGCATAATTGATCCTCAGTGATATCTTGCAATGGAAAGTTTGTATTGTTGCATAGAAATCATGCATGAATGTCAATGAATCTTCTGCAGTAATTCCATGAAACAACGGAAGCATGTTAAAATGAATGTATTTCAGTTGATAACTTTTAGCATTATCATTCAATACAATTCATGATGGTGAAATTCCTATGGTGGGATGTGCAAACCCTTTCATCAGTTGTTGAGCTTGCTGAGCCACTCGATTCTCCCTGTTGTCAGCCGTGTGGACTACTTTGCCTTCACTTAAACTCTTTATCTCAATTTCTACTTTATCACTTCGATCTTGCAATGGAAATAAAGTTGGATAAAATGATCTTCTTCCATTCATTCATAGCTCTACAAAAGAAAGAATGTAAGAATCAAAAACCTTATATACAATTAGATACAAAAACAAAGAATAATTGTAACTAACTTAATTGAATTCATTTGGATCCACTCACCGGCAATAATGCCAAAAACTTGATGATTCAAATTATAAATCCTCACAAATTCACAAACGTATAGTAGTATAGTATGCAATGTAAGGGTCGATCCCATAGGGAATGTTCAAACTGATTCAATTAACTTTAGTTACTTGTCAGTATTTTAAAGGAATGTGATTTAATCTAAGCTAGTATGGATGATAACTTGAATGAACTTGCAGAAATCAAATAGCTATGGGTAATATAGATGAGATCAATAAGGAGCAAGGGTCTAGGGATCCAATTTCACCACTCAATGATACTCTTTGCTATTGCAACGTTGGATTCAATGCATAACTTGGATTTGTTCTACTAATGTGAGATTATTACTATTAGGTGTGTGGGTTTAAATCAAGTATTTCCACTCATTCCAATTACCTATGATGTGTAGTGTAATTGAGATGAAAACCCATTAAGCTTAAGAACATGTGAATCAAAAAGGATGGTTTAGCATAAGGTGTGTACCATAACCACCTATGCTTTTCATTCAATGGTGGTCATGGTTTTGCATATGTTGTGTGCCTTAACCATGCTAGATAATCAATGTGATTTGTAATATTGGTGATCAAGCACTATATCAAACAAAATGAAAGCAAATAACTCAATGAATAAAAATAATTAATTTACATTAAAGAGCCAACATTCCAAAATAACAAAATGTATCAGAGAGGGTTACATCTTCACCCTAGAAAGAAAGTTTTAGTGCATAATGAAAAAGGAAATAACTTCCTTCTCAAAACTAAATATAATGCAGGTCATCTTCTCCCTTTTACAATATGATTCCACCTTCAATCTTGTGTAGTTGCCTCTCCCACTTGTTTCTTTGCCTCCAAACCTTCCAAAAAAAGCCCCCAAAAATGTTCCCTCACTTCATTTTTATATCCCCCTCCAATAGGGTTGTGCATTTACACAAGTCAAACAAGATCTAGAAATTTAGGATTTTTGTCTCTAGCACCTTGTCACAATAGGGAAAGGCCTTGCCGTGGTAGTGACTCTCTGCCACATGAAGATTTGAAGAATACAGGTTCCTTGCCATGGCAGAAGAATGCCTTGTCGCGTCAAGATGTTGCTGTCTTGAACACCTCTTATATAGATTGAACACCTCTTATATAGAATGCCGTGGCAATATGTTGTTATTCACTAAACTGTTACCTTTATTGATCTTTTACAAGTTTTCTTTCTTTTCAACTTTGAGCATCATCTTTCTTTAGTTTTTCTTTTCTTTTCCCATCTTCAATCCACCTAGAGGAATCAATAATTTCATGTTAAATTCATCTAAATTTATCAAGGATTCACACCTAATTAAGTTTGAAGATGCATGATATAAGTGAATGAAATTCACCTATCAGTAAGCAGCAGAGTCCTCCCTAAAAAAAAGGTTGATTTCAAATTCCCATCGTTTCCTTCTCCACTCCTCATCCTCTTGGTGCCATTTTTCCTCTACTCATCTTACTACCAAAAACCCCCAAGCTCTTCCACCTCAAACCCTAAAACATTGACTGATGGAGATGGTGGATTTATGAAATGCATAGATAACTTCATTATCTAAATCTGGTAGAAGAAGGGACAGAGCAGAATTAGAAGAGATGCAACCACCTCACGAACTAAGAGTTCATAGAAACTGACATCTTGTGGTAATCTTTTAAAATGATAAACAAAACTATCATGAATTTATGAGAAAGTATAACAAAAGGAAGGTACCAAAAGGGAAGGTCATTGATTTTGATTTCTTCAAAGAAATGAAGCTAGAAGTATGTGATTCGATAAGCTTCCAAGGGTGGAACAAGTTCATGTGTTGCAAAGATAAATGCTACTCAAAAAATGGTGAAAAATACTTCATTGCAACTATGATCCTAAGACAAAGAAGTCTTAGATAGGGGATAATGAATTAGAGATGTCCCCCAAAACCATCAAAGAATGCTTAAATCTCCCTATGATTGAAATGCAAACTTTTGAGTGGCCAACATCCAGGAAAGAGCTATTTTCACAGCTAACAATATCAACCATAGGGGATGATATAAAAAATCTCAATCCTAAGAATCTTGAAAAAAAATTGAGACTTCCTCAAAATATCCTAAAAAATAATGTATATCCCAAAATTGGAAATAGGGATAACATCTAAGAAAGGGATGCCAAGACTGTGTGGGTACTAAAATACAAGAAGAAGCTAGATCTAGCCAAACTCATGTCTGAGCAACTTCATCAAGTTAAATAATCATCAAGACTTCTTCTACCTTATAGAATGGCAATGACCAAAATATTTAGAAAGGCAGAGGTGAATCTATCACATGAAGTACCAAAAGAATTCAAGTATTTAGACATGATTAACAAGGTGACATTGAAAAGAATGGGGATCTCCATCTCATCAGAAGGAGTGGTCACTAAAAGAGCAAAGAAGGAAAGAGAAAGGGCCAGAGAAGAACAAGAAAGGGCTGAATCAGTCAGAGAAGAAAGGGAGGACGTAGCCTCAACAGTACCAAAAGATGTCAACGTAGCCTCAACAGTACCAAAAGATGTCAACTCTTATATGCAATTTGATGAACTAAATAGAGAAGATGTTTCTGAAAATTTTACGACTGAAATGACAAATGAGTTGATCCAAGATTATTTCTCTGATGAAGAAAGAGCAAGAACAAAAAATGAAGATCCTATAGCAGAAAGAATAAGGAATGAAGAAGAAAGATCAAGGAATCAATAAGAGGAACATGTACTTTCAAGCTCAGCAGCAACAAAAGCAGGGCAACAACTGCACAATCTCCTCCTCACTGTCCAAAATCATTCAGACCAACCCATTCACCTTCACCAACTCACCCCATTTCACATAACTTAGAAAGAAGACTTATCAACATTGAAACATTTTTTAGCTCTCAAAGTTAGGATGGATTCATTAGATCAAAAACTAGACAATCTAATTTCCTCAGCCAAATTCATCAGAGGTCAAGCGCACTCATCTCAATCCTCTCCAAAATCTCCTCCAGTCCATAGAACCAGATCTATTTCACCAATCAAGCGTACCTATTTCTCAACTTCCCCTTCTGCTCATATAACTCACACTCTCCAAGTTCCACATCTCCCTCACATTCATCTCCACCTAAATTAGATGAAGCACCCTCTGATTCAGAAATACCACTTGCACAAATTCTCAAAACCATAAAAACCACTCATCCTCATCACTCTAAAACTAGGAAATTCACTCCCACTGAAAAAGGAAAAACACCTTTATATTTCTCAAAAGAATTCTATCTCACTACTATAGAAGATCCTTAAATATTTATACCCCCGATTTTTATTCCACCATAAATAAAACTTAGTGAAAAGATAAAATTAACTAAAGAAGAAATTCAACACAAATAAAAGATAAATAAATGTGCCTCCTCTGAATTGAAAGCTCAAAAGGTAAGTTTTAGTTATTTAGATCTTCCATTTCCACACTTTGATAACCCTGAATTCATAAAACTTAACATTGATGTCATTAAAAGGCCTTTTCCAAAAAAATTCAAGCCAGACTTTCTAGATATAGCTGAGTTTGTTGATAACTTCATACTAAACTTCCAAGGGCCATCATCATCATCTCCAGTTAGCCCAACGCCTCCAATAAACAAACCCTTATTTGTTAAGATAACTTCAAGGGTATCAGCTTGCGCTGTTCTTGAAGCATCTGACCCCCAATTTATTCTATCTTCCGTATGATGTATATTGATAATGTAGGTTCATATGCATATTTTGCTAAGATACGTTCACCCTTTCTTGAGTTTAATAATCTATAGTATTTTCAGAAATTAAGGGTAATTGAACCAAAAAGAGTTGTTTCCACAAAATATGGGATTTCTTCATCCAATACCTCTTCTTTTAAGACAACACATCCTCTTCCTACTTTAAACAATTCTCCTCCTTCCTTGAGGCATAAAGCCACAGCCCGTAAGCTCAAGTCCACAAACTTTAAGAAAGTAGTTTCCAAACCCTCAAAAGTTGATAGCCCCTATGAAAATTAAAGATGCATCAATCCCAATCCTATAAGTTACAATCTATATAGAAAAAGGATGGCAGCAAATGCTGAAACCAATGTTGAAAGAAAACCTCTTCTTTATCCATATGCAGTAGAAGCTGAGTTTCGACTTCAACTCAAGATTGTCAAGGAACAACCTAAAAAGAATGTTTAAACTGATCATAGCAAACCTTGATTCTACTTATATCTTGTACACTTACTTTGCACATCAATGAAGTATACATTCTCGGATATAATTTATAACTTGGACATAATTTATGGATATAGCTTGAACATTGAAAGATTATTTATCTTTTTGATTATGAACAAAAGGTGGAGAAATACATGCCATGAGTGAAAACATGAATGAAAAAAGGACCATATTGGAGTAAAATTTAATGATGTATGAAAATAAAACCACACAGGAGTAAAATTTAATGATGGTATCTACTTAGAGAGAGCCGAGCCCCATGAGCTTTTGAGTAAAGGAGAAGAAGTAAACATAGCTGATAATGTGGAAATCTGAGTGTATCAATGAGTGCAATAAGTGCAACAAGCTCAACATGCTCAACAATTAATGAAAGAGTTTACATACCCAACTATAGGGATATCACCTTCATGCATTATGTTAGATGAGGATATTAGAAATTATGACTTGAAACATATTCACTCTAACATGCTTCCATTTTTTCATGGGTTAGCTTCAGAGGACCCATTGACTTTCTTAGGTGATTTCTATATAACCATACAAATATTTCCATTATAGGAGCTAACAGAAGATCAGTAATGTATGAGATGCTTCCCATATACTCTGAAAGATGCAGCCAAGACCTGGTTCATGACTGTAGCACCTGGCTCATTAACAACTTGGGGAGCAGTTTACAATAAGTTCATTAGAAAATTTTACTCTCATGGAAAAATTGTTGAATTGACAAGTAAAATAGTCACTTTTGCTCAGATGGATGATGAAGCTTTCCATGAGGCATGAGAAAGGTTTAAAGAAATTTTGATTCAATGCCTTCATCATCGATATTCACTTGAGTTGCTTAACCAATTTTTCAATGATGGACTAACACAACCATGCCAAGCCATGGTTGATAATGCTGCAGGTGGGGCCATGATAGAGAAGACTCTGGAAGAAACTTATGAACTTTATGAGATGTTGGTAGCAAATTCTCAATAGAAGAGTGTAAGAGGTAGATCTAGGGGACTTTATGAAGTAAATACTAATTTTATAATGATCATATATCATGATCAACACAATTTCTAGGGCAAGATGCTTAGATTTCCAATAAACTCAGGTCAACCTAACAAACTTTATTCATGTAAGTTACAAAACTCTATTCATTCCAACAATATACCTACATGGTTTAACAATCTCACAAAACATGAGAACACACAAATAAGCACTTACCGATATATAAACACCTCATGTTCCCTATCAAGTTTACTAATGCCTTATTATAAGGCATCATCCAATCACACCTAACATTATCATCCAATACAATCTCAATA
>JAYJMB010002465.1:0-15250 GCA_036873735.1 Pouteria campechiana
TTACCTTTTACCCGTTTTTGCACTCATGGCTCTGAGGTCAACAGCCATTAATGGTCATCAAGTCTTCTAGTTACAAGTAAATTTTTTCTGAACTGACGAATGCCACTCGACATAGCCTATAAATGATTTTATTTTTTTTATTTTCTTTTAATGTTCTTCAATATAGTTTTAAAAAGTTAGCATTTAGTGGATGAATGTGAAAGAAAAATGAAAAATTTAAATTGTCTTATTTTTTGCAATAATAATAATAATAATAATAATAATCTATTCAGAGAATGGAACAGTAATTAAATGCCATTGACATCATGGGTTAGTATGCAAAAATTTGTAAACAGTAAATAGGTAATATGCCAATCCGATTTTTTTTTTAAGGCGCTAACAACTTCAGCTTGATTTGCAATTACTTCACCTTTCCCAATGGATTATCCACAAAACATGTAACAGTGCTGATACTTTGAAACAGGTTAGTAAAGAAAGCATTAATGGAGGGGCAATTGGTTTGTATGATTCTGCCTAGGTTTGGCATTGAGTCTGTACCTTATTATGTGCAAGACCCTTTTTTTTTTTTGGTTGAATTTTTTCTTGTAAATCAACTTTTGCGGTGGAAATTCTAAACTGATGTATAGTTTTAATGGACTGGGCAAGAGTGAGGGGTAAAGACATAGCTAGAAGCCTAGAACTATGGATGGATTGAACTTGAGTGGTGGGTAACTAAAAAGAAGCATGACAGAATGCAATTGTGGTGAGACAATGTGGGTGCCACTTTTTAAGACCGATAACAAAGATGCATAACAGCATGATCTTTGATGACATATTTGTTAAGCAAAAATGCTAGTCATGAATGTGAGAGATAGAGACCCTCAAATGGAGGTAGAGATTCAGGAGAATGTTGCTTATTGAATCTAAGCTGTGGTGAAGAATTGGAAATATTCATATCTTGATTTATGTAATTATTGCATGCCAGTTCCATTAAAAGGAAATTTGGAGCATAGCCAAAAGATGAACCATGTATAAGGTCAGTTTTCAGGATAAAAGAAGAAAATCTTCAAATGATGCACATAGGTAGAATGAGTATCTTGACATGATGACAGCAACATGATGAATGATAGGAATAAAATGAATGCATTTGAGGAAACCATATAGCTCCATTAAGTAGCAGGACAATGAAATGCAAGTGAATGAAGGCCTAACATGGATGCGGGGAGAAAATAAGGCCTTGTGTGGTGTAGGTTTCTGTTGTCAGGAAGTCAAATTTCACTTCTGACAGTGTTCGGTTAATATTTGCTTCTTGAAAAGTAGCTTTATAATAAGCCATACAAGCCTTATTATTTTATTTAATAATGAGATCATGAAGAAACCTAAGAAGGCTTTTCAATAAGTCATATATTATTAGTTTTTTACCTAAAAGATGGTATTACTTGGACCCTTTGTAGTATAGCTCTTCCCTATCAACTTGTGTGAAATTGGTCCCAGTGAAAGCTTTTAAGGGAACTGTTATAATGGAATATATGATTCATTATGGGATAAAACGGAAATGACAGTGTACTTGGCCCCAATTTGATGGAATAAGACTTAGATAATGATATATAATTTATTATCATACTTAAAGGGATCTTTAAACCTACTAATTTGAATATATGATGACAAAATAGTGTAACTTTACTTCTAATGTATCGTTATGGACATGTTGGTGACTCTGACTTAAATGCCCTATTTCTGACATTTATATCTATTTTATGTTACTCATGGGACTTTGTTTTGGAGTTCTAACTAACATAATGCTCTAAATACATCCATTTAGTGTTTTCTAAAGGCTCATCTTAATCTCCCGTTGAAAGAAATCATTATAGAAGAAAATGAGAAATTTTTCCTGTAAATATAATCAGAAACCTTCAGCCTGCACAACTTGGTACACCTGCAATCATGCAACATATAGCTGTCCTCCTAAAATTGAGACATCTTTGGAGAGAGTGAAGGAGGAGGGAGAGTCTATGAAATTAGGTTATACTGTAAGTATGATATGATAATGAATCCCTCCCCTCCACACCTGTTTTTCTTTTCCTACTTTAATCCCAATGTAATAAAAAGACAGGATTGCACTTAATATGCTACACTAATGTTGGCCTTGACTTGAGGCAGTTAACTCATTATCAGGGTACCAAAAACAAAAAAGAAAAAAGAAATAAAGTTTTTGTGCTACAGTAATTGCAAGTCATGATATCAACCGCTCACTCATTCTTAACATAATCAAAATATAGGATACGTCTAATATGCTACAATGATTATGAATCTTAACTTCAGCCGCTACTCTGACATGTTACCCATGGGTCTCTCTATCTTTTATCCTTTATCTCTTTTGCCCCTCTTTTTTGGTACATCCGTTTTTGCACCCTTTTTATATCAAGTAAAACATGCCCTTACTTATTGTCAATATCCATCATCTTTCACTGTTATAGATGGGACTGAGCTTTGTGTTTCTCTTTTGATTAGTTACGAACTCAGGGGCTCGCTTGCTTACACAGTGGCTTACAGAATAACCAAGGAATCCCCATCAAACAAGTTGTGAAATGGCTGGCAATGGAGGTAATGTAGTTGTACTTGGAACAATGCAGATAATTTGTGCCTTCATTATCTGGACATGCTGACAACTTGTTCCCTTCTTCAATATCCAGGAAGAAGATATTGAGAACCTTTTAGAATACCATGGTTTCTCCATAAAGCAGTTCAAAGATGCATATATGATGAAAGAAGGCCCATTTCTTCATGGCGATGCAGATTTCCCGACCAAGTGCTCACACATTGTTCATCTGAAGAAGTCAGCAAGGATTATTGATGATGTCTTTTCTGGACAGCCATTCTCCTGGTCCAGGGAAAGAAGGGTTATGGTAGACAAGTTGGATGATTTTGCTCAGAAAGATGGAGGTCCCAGCCCCATTGAAACAGAAACCTTTGTTGACGCTGTTGATGAAGATATGCCTGACTTTGAAGACAATTCTTCTCCTAGAAATGAGAATGAAGTTCAGCTGGTTCTTGAAACACCAAATGATCTGGCGAGTGAAAATGATTCAGAAATGGCTGACTTGCATTTCTTGCCCTCAGATTCGTATGGCTATCATCTGCAGCCAGTGGAGGTTGGAACAGTGAACAAATCATCTATTGATGCAATAATAGATGGTTCAAGAAACAAAGCTATGTATTCCCCTCGCAAGGCACTGCTCCCACAATTTTCTATAGGAAGACTCTTGCAAAATGAAACTCCTATGGTAGAAAGAGCAATACCAAAAGTAGTGACTAAAGATAAAGAAACTGAAGTTATTCTGGTCCATCGAAAGGATGAAGCTGCTGCTGCGAAGCTCAGACTAATGCTGAGGTTGTTAGCTTTTTCCATTTGACTTGGCCAACTATCATTTTTGAGTATATAATTATGAATTTATGATTGGCTGTTCATTCTTTTCTTCTTTCATTAGGATATGGAAGCGGTGGTCACAGAGGCAAAGGGAAGTACGTGAACAACGCCAGTTGGCAGCAAGTGCTGCACTGAGTTCACTATCACTGGGGCTACCAATACATAAAAGTGAATTGGTCAGTAGTCTCCTATCATTTTATTGAATAAATAGCAAAAGAAAACAGGAAATAAAACAGCTTCTAGCTCTTTTGTTTTCTTTGTCTGGTTTCTTATAACTTGATAATGATAGGATAGCAATTTGTTCACATAATTATATTATATTTGTATCTTATGATTTAGGGCCATGCATGGTATACATGAAAATTTTGGCATTTTCAGTCGTTCTGCAATAATTGGTCTTTTACATTTGAATTGTCTTTCAATATCTGATAGAGATAATAATGATACAAAATACCAGTTGGTTTTGCTTAGATAATCTTAATGGCATTAGCTCTACAGGATCTTAGTATATTAAGGTAGTTAATATTATAAATTATTAGTTAATTTTATTTGTAATTCTCATTATTTTCTTTTATGGATCGCTTTTAAGACATTAAACAGATCAATAGGTGTTTTAGTAGTCCAATTTTATATTTTATTGGGTTAGTATTCAAGTGGGCCTAAGATTATCGAAAATGGACAGTTCTTGTTCTCTTTATTTTCCTTAATATCTATATTTTTCCTTTGCTTCTTATTTTCATCTCAATCCTACAAAACAGCTTTTTTCTTGCAAAATTCGAATTTTCAAGATACTTCAAATAGACCCTAAGTCCCTAACCTTCCTGCATCATCCCTACTTTGAGAACTACTTTAATTCTGAAATTGTCCTGCGTCAGTATCATTAGATGATTTGTTAGAAGGCCATTGTTTTCCACATGTTTCCTCAAATGGCATCCTTAGTTGATCTAATCAAATCCCTCTAGAATAAAACTTGTTGCCTGTAGTTATTCTTTTGTATTTTGGTTCCTAAGTGTGTAAATATGTCTTCTTCCAACATCTGCTAAATTTCAGTTAAAAATCAAAGCTTTTTCCCATGTTTTCCCATTGTTTCCACAAGCATGCAATGTATTGTATGCATTGGCAATAATATAGGTGCTACTAATGCATGCTTTTGTCTCTAATCAGCTATACATGCAACAATACTGATACTGGGAATGATGGTTAAGAACACTGTTGATTTGCATTATCCAGTTTTCTCTTCTCACTTTGTTTTCCTTTTTTGAAGCAAGAGGGTCATGCAGCTGATCTCAACATCAATCATGTTGTGATGGAGAGGCTTGACAGATATGCAAAATCATGGTCTAGAATGAATGTTTCTGAAGTGGTAATGGGGATGTTAGTAGAAAAAAATTGCAACTCAAAGTGCATCTGCTGGAAACTCATTGTCTCCTCCCAGCGAAATGAAAACAAGAGACAAGAAGATATGCAAAAGAACCAAGCTGATGATTTGGCTGCCAGATGGCTGCTTGCTAAGGTCATGGGCACCAGAAATGAAGATGATGATGAGCTGGCAGTATCATCTCCTGGCTTGTCAATATGGAAGAAATGGGTCCATAGTCGTCAAGCATGCTGTTTATCTGTAATCAGACACATCGCATTTGATGGAAACATACCGGTTGCAACTGATGATGTGGTGGCTGGTGCCAGTGCCATTATATTTCTTATATCAGAAACGATTCCATGGGATCTCCAAAGAGCTCGGCTACATAACCTGTTGTCATCACTACCTCCTGGATCTGGCTTGCCTCTTATGATCTTAATTGGTGGGGTGCATCACTATATGGTTCCTGATCCTTCCCTTGACATTGTTAACAAACTGGGCCTGCATGATATTGATAAGAGGAGGATTGCTACTTTCTCTATTGTGTTTCTTGCTAGCAACCAAGCCCCAGAAGGCCTAAATGGGTTTTTGAATGATGATCATCTGAGAGAGGGCCTGCAATGGTTAGCAAACCGGTCACCTGCTCAGCCAGTCCTCCATGAGGTTGAGACACGTGAGCTAGTTTTACACCACTTGGGTTCTTCACTAGAGGTCCTCAACAGCATGGAATTGTGCAAAGTGGGTCCTGATCACTGCATCTCAGCCTTCAATGATGCATTGGATCGTTCATCAGAGGATATTGTTGCTGCAGCAAATGTAAATTCTGCCCATTGGCCAAGTCCTGAGATTAATTTGCTTGATGAATTTAGTGATGAACGCAGAGCTGCAAACTTTTTGTTGCCAAGCATTGGTTGGAGCTCCACTGAAAGAATTGAATCAACAATTAGCTCCATAAAAGGTTGCAAACTTCCATATTTCTCTACTGATTTGTCTTTTCTGAGTCAAGGTTCGGACAAGGGCAATGATATACTCAACCAGAAATTGACGCTTGAAAAATGCTTAGCATGGTATCTAATGGAAGCAAGTAAAATGATGGGTGAGGAGCTAGCTGCAAGGGAAGCATATGTGATGCTGCAGAAGGGCACTGGTGTTGAATTTGACGGTTCAAGATATCATATTGTTCCAAGATGGACTGTTATCTTCAGGCGGCTTTTCAACTGGTGTTTAATGAATCTGAGGGAAGGGCCATTTTCTAGTGTGTACATTCTGGAGCACTCATGTAGGCCTGGTGGGAGAACTTTGAACCAAGGGGATGTCTTTTCAGCCATAAAACTAGACATGAAGGAATCCGATATGAGGGTAGATACTCAATCAGCTCATTCCATTCGTACTAATCTCTCTCTAGATGAAATGGTTGAAATTAGCTACCAGCTGCCATTTGGGCCACCCAACTTGGAACACCCTCCCATGAGCAGTGACAAAAAGGTTGTTGATGAAGTACTGGCGGCAACGACGGGGGACTATCCTGAGAATGATGAAGTCGGTCATTCATCCTTGTTAAGGAAGCCAAATGGAGTACCGGAGACAACATCGGACTGTCCTGAGATTGTTGAAGTCGGCTGCCTTTCTCCATCGTTCAGGAAGCAAAATGGAACCAATGCGGGTGTTGTATTGAAAGCAAAAGAGGCAGATAAGTTAAACATGTTGTTGGAGCAGTGTAACATGTTGCAGGACAAGATTGATGAAAAGCTGGCTATATATTTTTGATTCCTTCATTTCTTTTCGTCGTTTCCTCTTCTTCCGTTTCTGGGATGCTCGGCTAGGCGACACGTGTGGATGGGGAGAAAGAGAAATAGTAGGCCTCGCACTAATGAGGCTTTGTGAGACAGCTTGTTTTAGGGTGCTGCACGAAGTCTCTTGACTTTGTTTTGTTAAAGCGAAGTCTTATGCCCCAGCTGGTTGGCATCATCATGCCATGCAGCAGATGGCCAGCCGAGCTAGTGGGGTGGCATTGCTGTGCTGCCCGTTGAGTGGGGAGGTTTTAACCTGTGAATCTGGAATTTCTCCAATCATCCGGACCATTAATGTGCTGGGATCCGCGCTCTGCAATTTGTTGATAGGTGATTCCGGATCCCAGGAGATGGTGCATTCTAACGACCAGTGTTTGCTCCATGGATAGTCTCCAATATTATGTCCTATAATATATTTTTGTGAGATGACCGATGAATTATATTACAGGAAATCGATATTTTTGTCTATTCTAAATTTTATTGATAATCTTCGATATTCTCTATAATTTATTAATATTATCACAAATATTATACATAATATTGAATATATTATGATTTTTATTACAAATTATCATCCAAATCTCATTTTAATCGTTTCTTTCCTTATTTTTTTCTCAAACAACCGTGACAACCTTCCTAAATCATTAAAAACAAATGTATCTACTTAATGTATATTGTGTAGAAATATATTTATATTAACGTACAGCGAAATTTTATATGTTAAAATCATATTAAGTTTGCCGGGCTGCATGTATTGGTCTATTATTTATTTCTGTTAGTCATTAAATATTGATAGTTAAAGTAATACGTCTGGCTTAAATGTATATTTGTGTTTATCTTAATTTACCAAAAACATTTTTTAATTTTTTTGATTTTTTATTTTTGCAATAAAGTTGTCTGATAAAAATGATATTATCTCCAATAAATAATAATAATATTTTTTTTAGGACCCCTGATATATTTAGATTACTGATAAAGCGAACACTTTTCTAATCCAACCAGCCAATTTCCAGACATGGACACTAAACCCTGTTACCTGGTGGGGCGCCTTGGCAGGCGGAAGGGATTTGGTCCAAAGTCCAAATACACCAGATCATGATGAAGCAACAACGCTCTGAATATGTGTGCTTTAGAGGCGCCACTGAATGCAAAGGAGATTTCCCAAGTCCTTGCACTAATCCCTCATATAAACACTAGCCACAATTCAGCCCTACAAGATTTTTGGGACCCGCTTGTTGCAATTGTCTCCAGCAGCGTAATACCCAAACCAATGCCAATCTAGTGAATCACATTAAGCATTCAAAGAGTCTAAACATGAGGATCCAAATTGATACAAGTGCTAGCTGTCGCAAAACCAGCACATGGTGGAATCAGCACAACACAGCAGTCTTCTAAACTCAACTTGAGCAAAGACAACCTTCACACCCTTCTTATTGCTAGCCATGCCACTTCCATACGTTTTTAAAAGCTTGTGCCAACATCCTGCAGCCATTACTGAACTCTACTGTGTTGAGTTAGTGATTGCAAAATGCTGAAGGAGTCAAAAGATGTAAAAGCCTGCACTGCTGCCTTGAATAACAGAAAGCCATAATATACAAGATCTACATATTGTCAAGGTGATGAGAGCTATCATGGATTAGAGAATCAGTGAGTTAAGAATCTC
Organism: Pouteria campechiana; assembly: GCA_036873735.1. Lineage (NCBI taxonomy): Eukaryota > Viridiplantae > Streptophyta > Magnoliopsida > Ericales > Sapotaceae > Pouteria > Pouteria campechiana. Next base: position 8,220 of record JAYJMB010002465.1, read on the forward strand.
TGACAGTATACGCTGAACAGCTGAAAACTGCTCCAGCCATCATGTTTGAAGATCATGGTCCCCAAGTTTCCCAGTAACCTGCCACCATGAAGCAAGAAGTCATCGCATCATGCAGATTAAAGTTTACATGGGTTTTCCATGGTGTTCACTGATGCCAGAAAGTACTTTGCCAAACTTCTAGCAATATTTTGGAAAAATGATACCAATGTGTTTGTAAGTTGCCAAATGTCGGTTGTAAGTCACAAAATTGGTCAAAAATCACACGCATGACAAGAGTACATTGGCTGTTATATCCTGATGTTGGGGCAACTTTGGCTGATATGTACTCCACTGCCAACATTCAGAAACTCTGTTTTGGCTACTCATCCATAGGAAGCAAGGCATCAGTGCGCTTCACTCTTTTAGACTGTTCAAGAACTGTTTCATAACCTACAAATGCTGAATAGACCATCCCAACCATCTAATTATAACCCATAAAATTAGACTGATAAAGAACTTGTTGACAGGCAAAGATTGGCAATATCATTAATGCAGCAACAAATTAGATGTTTCATAGTGGTTTGTGCATATGATCATGCATATTATGTGCAAGTTTGAATTTGTAGCTAATTTAAGGCGTGTGTTCATGTCTAGTCATGGAATAGATACACTTCTAGCATGGTTACCATCAGGCATTCCACAGCCAAATTCAACAAATTCAACTGAGTGAATAAATGATTCAGCATCATAAGCAAGAAGTAGAAAATTTATAAACCATTTTGTCATGACTTCCATTCAAGGATGACATGGGCAAGAATGTCACCATTGATTCAATTTAGGCTGGATAAAGTTTGATCAACATCCTGGAGCGCAGGTGGCTTGATTACTGCCATGAAAATAAAGAACCATAGTAAGCTAGTAGAAAAGTGCAAGAAAGTCAAGAGAGAGAAAAGCACAACAACATACCGTCCCAATGGACTTGGTATGCAGTGGAGATGGTGCAACACAGGCAGAACTGCATTCAGCAGGAAGATCAGTGGGACAAGGTTTTGATTCTATCAATTGCCCACGACTTGAAAGATAATCTGCTGATTTCATGTGAACCAACCTTTGGAATGTTCCTCTTTCTGCTGCTTGCTGAGCTGTGCTGGTATGTGTTCCAAATGTTCGACTAGTTACAGCAGCACCTGACTGATCATGTATTTACCAATCAGCATATATACAACGAAATATTTGCTACCAAAACTCAAGGAACATGTACTATAAAGGGGACCATGGTTTGGTGATCCAAGATTTTGAACCGATTGTCCCTATTAATGAGGAACCAAAACCCTTTCTCAGCATATAGACAATAAACAAATAAAAAAAAAGAAAAAAAATAAACTTCAGCCATGTTTCAGTTAAATGCAAATGGTGCCAGACACCAGAGGGTTGACAATCTTCTAATCTGGGATGTTCTGGGAAAATCCATGGTGTACCATGGGCCCAAATATATTTCAATAACCTCCAATTGCTGGATATTCAGTTTATTTCAGGTGATTTGTCCAAAGCAGCGTTCATACATTACATAAGTCTTTGATGTGTACAATGATAATCGTTATATCATCAGTTCGATTTTCATGCTCCAACCATTTCCTATATGATTCTGCTGTAATTGCAGCACAAGCATCCCGAGGATCAGCAAATTTAACCACCTGCACAAAATGCAGTTCTGTTATGGAATATAAGAGCCGAGGTTTAGCAAGACATCACAATCAGAAACAAATAATGGAATTCCCCCCAATGCATATACCATGCATTATATCCACATGCACATTACATACATACATATCCACAAGCATGCATACATATAGCAAAATGTGTGATTCTATCAGACAAATGGGCACAGATCATAGTTCACTCCTACCTGTTGATAGCAAAATGTCAGTCCTTAAAAATTATCCCTGTTTACCAAGGCCCCGTTTGTATAAATCTGGAAACATGGATTGAAGGATTTATACGACAACAAAAAAGAGTCCCTTATCCTGAAAAACATATTCACAGCTAACCAAACCACCAAATTCTTTCCATGAAAACAACAATGGGATTCATTACCATCACTCTATTATGTAACACACCATGATTTAAAATTTAGGAAAAATCTTTTTTTACTTCCTCTGCCCACCCATTGTGCTTCAGTGCCTTCAACTTGAACAAACTTACCCTCAATAAGTGAAGTTCTTGCTGAAACCAGCTAAACTGTCTTTCCCTTTTCATATTGTCTATGGTCTCCACTATTCCTTCAAATGCGTATTCATTTCAAACTCAATTCCATCCTTCCTTGCATTGCCATTCATCCCACTCCTAATTTTCTTCCCCAGAATGTCGGATGAATCAAACTTGGATCTTTTGGGTTAACCACTTTTCCTTTTAAGACCTTGAACTTGACTCAATCCACTTGTAACTAGGAATTTCTTGGTCTCAATTCAACTACAAATGACAGAACAATATAAGGCCATTTTCCCTCATCTAATCACCCATTAATTAGTATTTCTACATTTCCTTTGGTGCATCTGTTTCTACTTTTATCATTCCTTGTAAAACTTGTCTATCTCACATTGTCATTCAGTTAGATCTATTGTCATCAGGCTTAGCCACCAAAAAAACATAAAACAACCCAAATTCAGCACATTTAGATACCATATCGACATGGAGAAAAGTTATGGTTTCAAAAGGAATGTGATTTAAATAAAGGAAGAATAGTGTCTTGTATTTTCAATGCTTAGGCATCCGTATGTCCAATGAATAGAAACAGTTCGCATAGTGCAGTCCAGGGAAAAAATGTTTACTTGGTAACATGACAAAAACCTGGTAATGGTAATATTCACTGTGTTTGGCTCTGTTTCAGGGTTGAGTTCAATAAATTTCAATGACATTATTGCAGATGGCTCTAAGGCACTTCAAGGAAAAGCAAAAATGCTCTGAATCAGAAGACTCTAGACTCTTCCTAGAATTAAGAAAGGTTGAAGATACAATAGTTCTCAAGGTGAGGGAATAGTAGTTTGCTTAATCTCTAATTCTCATTACCTTGTATTCTCAAATCACCAACCTATGAATTGAATAAGAAAGCTGTGGCCAAAAATTCCTAATTCTCAAATCATAATCATAAAACTGTGACTTCCAAAGTCTAAATCTCCTCTAACCTGAAATCTAAGTTTTATTTTGAAATGTCAAAATTTTCCTCACAGATTTAAGTTCTGAGGGCCTGCATTAGATAGATATCGTAACAAACAGATGATGAACATACATTATCTTTTGCTTAACTGAGAGAGAGGAATCTCATTTTGTACGCTATTTTTATGTATCCCACATCTGCAGTTTCTGGTGGCAATGTTGCATGGATGTTAAGTCAAAGAAATATTGTTAAGAACATAGATCAATATTTCTTTGAGTCAATTAAATATCACAATAAAATAACAATAAAAAAGAACTATGTGCAACTTATCTTGTTCCCCAATAAGGAAAATCCAGCCATGCAATTTCCTAACTACATCAGCCTTGTGACATATCATCCTCAATTATCATGTCAAAAGTAATAGAAGCACTCACCGGCCAAATATTGCAGTCTCAAATGGACAGCAGCTTCATGAATGAAATAAAAAGCACTAGTGCAGCTTCATTGAACAACTATGTTCATGTTCTCTGCTGTGCATGTAAAATTGATTGATGAGAAAATTTTCACCAATTTCCCCATATCCTAAGCAAAAGCCAACATGGGCAAAAGAAACCCTTGGAATCACCATGAAAAGAAAGAACAGGTATAAAAACTAACAAGCAACCGTGATATAACAAACACAGGAAACCAAATTAATTGAAAATACGGATTTCTCCTTTTACATTTATTCTTTCTTAAACCTGGGCAATCACCAGAATTTCTGAAGATAAGATGCAAAAGGTACCCAAACAACAATAGCCACTAGCACTAAAAGCTAGCAATCAACATAATGTTTGAAGATACAAAATTTTACCCAGAAAACAATAGCTATTAGAAGGCACTAAATACTAGCAGTAAATAAATAAAACGAGCAACTGAAGGATGCACAGAACAGAGACAATATATACTGGAAATGATCTTACCATATCAATGACAGTTTGGCTGCTAAGGAATTCGAAAACCCCATCACTTGCAACAATGAAGAACAAGTGGTCCGGGGTGAGACGAACTGTCATAACCTCAGGAACAGCAATCACACCAATCCTCTCAGCAGTTGCATCTCCCACGCTCCTTGTGAATGCTGTCCCAGGATACATTCCATTCTGCACCCAAAGTCTTGGTGGGTCACCGTCATCACTCTCTTCATCACCCCAGCTCTGGATATCTGGATCCTTGTGCCCTTCAACCTGATCAACACTCAAAACTCTGGCCCCACAAAGCTTCACCCGCTCATACTCATCTTTCCGAAAAGGTGTCTGATCAACCGAAAGATCCTCTGCTAGAATAGAACTCCCGCTCTGAACACCCATTACAGCTCGTGAGTCACCCACATTTGCGATAAAAAGAGTTTCGCCACAAACAAGAACAGTGATGGCAGTTGTCCCACTCATTGAGTCATCAATTTCACTATCATGGAGCTCTGAATTGGCAGCTAGGAATGCCGATTTATATGCTTCCACAGGATCTTCGGACAATGTGGAGTCATTTGACAATATATCAACCAACCTATCCCTGACGAAATTCGAACACTCAGCACCAAACTGACCATGCCCATCAAACACCCCAAACAAATGGAGATTTGGGTTACCTTGGAGCTGGGTCTGGATACAAAAACTGTCCTGATTTTCTTTATCAGGTGAGTCTGGATAGTATCCGTGCTGTGTGAGGAATGCATATTGCAGATGGAAGTTGTGCAAGGGAATGGAAACAAATCCAGCTGAGCTTTCTGTTATCATGTGCTGGTGGTTTTCAAGGGTGCAGGCACCAGAATGCAGGTGAATGTCTCCATGATCTTGATTCTCGTCATCGGATACTGACAGTGAGCAGCAGCGGCAATAGCACTTCCCATGAACGCAACCCATGATTACCGAAACTCCCAAAAGAAACCAACAATTGGGGGGATTGTTTGTATGCTTGTTTTCAATTATTGATGTGAGCAACCAAGATGGCTTTCCTGAAAAATGACACATGAATGCTTACGGAGGGATTTCTGCACAAAATCCATGTTTGGAAATAATTATCAAGATCTTGATGATACAAGAAAGAGGCTTGAGGATGATTTTTATATGGGTTTTCCCTTGGAAATGCTGCCGCAAGACAAAGTCTTGATGATGATTTTTATCTAGTTTGTTTTCCCTTGGAAATGTTGTGATGTTATACACCAGGTTTTCTGCAGAACACCCATTTCAAAAGCAGAGAAAGCAAATGCAAGAAAATCTTAACCAGTTCGAAGTAAAACTCACCCAGTTCCCCTGTCTCTGTCTCCTTCTCTCTGGAAATTCAGTTTCTGAGGGCGATCAAAATTTGGGTTTTTGAGAGAGGAAACTTCAGGATAGTTTCGCTTGAGTTTTCTGCACAAAGCCCATCCTAGTCTTCTTGGCATGATTTTTCTAAGATGGAGAAATGGCTTCCCAGGAAGGAGGTTTTATGCTGTTTGAAGAACATTACCAACAGAAATTCATGGATGTCTCCAAACACTAGAAATTAGAAAGGAAGGCTGATCAATGGCGGAATCGGTTTTCTTGGAGAAGAAGTGAATAGTGCTTACACACAGTAAGGGCACAAGAAATCTATATACAGAAAAGCGGTGTATAACCTGTGCATCTGGGGCTTGAAACGCTAGAAATAGCACGACTGATGAAAATGCGTTTCTCAGTTGTTGGCGTTTGGCGGCATTTTAAGACTGCCGCTTACTGAGTTCCAAGAAGGCTGCATACAGCCACACAGAAACTGAAGACAGCCCTGCTGCAAAGCATACGCGGACTAAAAACACTAGAAAGATGGGTCTGGCAAGGAGGATTTGGGCAGTGGTGAAATGGGTTTTCCCGTAGTAGGAGATTTCTAGCGTCTTATGGCGTTTGGAAGGAGTTCGTGTGACAAGGAAACCGCTCTTGTGGCGTACCAAGAAGACTATATATGGTAACAATCGTGTACGCCCGGAGCAGAGCACGTAAAAGTGTATATAGGGTTTTGGGGAGTAAGGGGATGATGTTGCTTGCAAGGGAAAGATTGTGATGTTTGCATGCTGTTGTTCTGCACAGAAAGCCATGTTTCAAGCGGCAGCAGGCGACGTGCAGCAGGTGCAGACACCTCTGATTGGATACTCTGATGGAATTCTTCCATAATCGGTCACAAACTGATGAGATGACTAATTGTAATTTCACCAATCCACTGTTTGATTTGACATATACTTTCCCTTTTAATTAAATATTTTTGATAATTAATTAATTATTATCTTTTCTTTAATTCAATCTCATGGTCTTTTAACAGCAGTTCATTAGGTGGACGGCTTGATTTGGAGTGTTTCGAGGCTACCATCTGTTGGTAATAAACATTAAAAAGTAGGAATAATAATTTAGAAATAAAACAGCAAGAAGAAAGAAAAAGATGTAGGAGGGCGGTGGAGGTTACCATGTAGTGTGTAATAGCTACACGCCCTAATACGCATGTGGGTAACGATCCCAAATAAAAGAAGTGGATTGATATGAAAATTCTTAAGGATTGAATATTTTATGCATGTCTGAGGAGCGTAAGAAAAGGGGGCCATGTTCTATGTAGACTGCATTGATGGAGTCTCCGACACGAGTGGGTGAAGTCACTGAAGTGACTTGAAAAATGGACTCTTTTCTGCACTGACAGACGTGATATCAATATTCGGATTGGATGTGATGGAGTTGAAATTTAAGGGTGCAATTTGCATGATTTTGACGTTTGGATGAGATGGAATTGAAACAGGGATGCTACTGGGTACAACCCTTCCCACCCCCCCCACCTTGGGGTGTCGTTGTTAGTTCAGCCCCACTCAATTCAGAGATGAAGTTGGCTGGCCTCTGGAGTTGAAAATCCAGCTTTAATTTTA
>JAYJMB010002466.1:0-59108 GCA_036873735.1 Pouteria campechiana
ATAATGAAGAAAATGTATCATAATTTGTGATGAATGGTTGTATCTAGGTGGATAGCCCTATTTTCAAGGGAGACTCTATCCAATTTTCTATAGAACTTAGGTCAATATATCTATATATATCAAAGTAACCCACCCTGGAGATGGAAAAATCATGGTATTATCATGTGGATTTATGGTGTAAGTGGAGTAACGACCCAGGAGGGCGGGGCGTTATAGGTGCCACTGGATACAACAATATGGCTATGTGGGTCTGACAGGCTTCTAGCTGGGAGTGCTAGGATGGACCTAACACGCTAAAAGTGAAAGAGTTGTGTTCTGGTTTGTATGCCTCTTGGGGAGGAGTGTGTGGATGATTACAGAGTGTGTATGATTGAGGAGTGGGAGGATGATTATGGAGTATGTAGATGATGGTGGAGTTGTTTACTGCATTCTGCCTAGACTCACCCTTTTATTTAAATTTTTAGCTGATAGGTCAGAAGACGAAGCTCAGCAGGGTATTGGGTCTTGTGACAAGGCTAGGCCATGACACTAATAGAGGCTATACTTCTTTTCAAGATGTATGATAATGTATATTATTAGATGGATTTTGGATGTATATTAGACATGTATCATTACTTAGTTTTAAAGCATATCATTTTATGGCGTGGGTGTATATGATTTGACAACTAAGGTACAGTGTACCTCGATCTTGGTCTGTGGGTGTTGTGATGATGTTTGTTTTGGAGGTGGCAATTATATAATTTGTGTAAAAAATGGTAAGGCCTAGAGGCGGCCATATTATATTTGCATATTTGAGGGTATTTGTAATGTAATTATTGTAGTTTAGCATGTTGTATAATAATGGTAAATCAGGGGAGACTCTATCAAAATTTCCTCTAAATTTACCACTAGTAACGCTCCAGGGAGTAGGGGCATTACAGGGTTAAACTCGTATCTAGAGCACCGTACATAACGGCACCAGTGGAACAGACAAAAATGAAGGTACAATTGCAAGAGTTGATGGATAAGAGATTTATCCACCCTAGTGTGTCACCTTAGGGTGCTCCTATTCTGTTTGTGAAGAAGAAGGACGGTAGTCTATGCCTGTGTATTGACTATTGAGAGCTCAACAAGGTAACGATCAAGAATAAGTATCCATTATCTTATATAGATGATTTACTTGATCAATTTCAAGGGGCTACTATGTTCTTAAAGATTGATCTTCAGTCGGGCTATCATTAGATGAGGATTAAGTTGATAGATGTGCTAAAGACTCCATTCAGAACCCGGTATGGACATTATGAATTCTTAGTAATGCCATTTGAATTGACCAATGCTCCAGCAGTCTTGATGGATCTCATGAATAGGGTGTTTAGGCCATATTTAAATCACTTTGTGATCATATTTATTGATGACATCCTGATTTATTCCAAAAGTAAAGAGGAGCATGAAACTCACCTAAGATTGGTTTTGCAATGACTAAGAGAAGAAAAGTTGTATGCCACATTAAAGAAATATTACTTTTGGATGAATAGTGTAGCATTTTTGGGACATATTATATCAGGAGTTGATATTTCTATAGATCCACATAAGATCGAAGTTGTGGTAAACTGGCCCCAACCTACTACAGTGATAGAAGTTCACAGATTCTAGGATTGGCGGATTATTATTGTCAATTTGTTGAGAGATTCTCTACTATAGCCGTACCTCTTACACGGTTGACCCGTGAGGGAGTGCAGTTCAAATGGAATGATCAATGTGTGGCAGCATTCCAGGAATTAAAGAGGTGGCTAGTAGAAGCTCTAGTTCTCTAAGTCCCTATGGGATCGGGTGGATTTGTAGTATACAATGATGCATCTAAACATAGAGGAGGGTGCATATTGATGCATTATGGAAATGTTATTGCTTATGCACCACGCCAGAAGAAGCCTCATGAGCGTAGCTACCCCACCCATGATCTAGAGTTGGTAGTTGTCATATTTGCGATGTGAGATACCACATCACCCTGGTGAGAGGAGACATCCTAGCTTATATGTGGGGGCTCGTGGTCATCGATCGAGGCGCCTTGATAGTGGTGTGTGCCCTATTCAAGGAAAAAACCTTTTGGTCGATGGGGAGATTCCTAGTAAGGATGCCTTAGGGCCAAAGAGGACAATACCTTCCGCGGCGTGCTCTTATGTTACCGGGGAGGTGCCTTTTATGGGACAAAACTATATGGCTCTACAAAGAGGTTTCTTGTAAGGATGCCCTAGGGTCCAAAGTAGACAATACCTCGACTAGAGCTGGGTTGTTACAGTTGGTATCAGAGTCGACCCTCAATAGTCTTTGAGGGTATGTGCCATGAGGACATGGCAGCCCTAAGGAGGGGTGGATGTAAGATCCCACATCACCTAGTTGAGAGGAGAAGTCCTAGCTTCTATGTGGGGGTTCGTGGTAATTAGTCGAGGCGCCTTGATAGTGTTCGAGGATAAAACCTTGAGGTCAATGGGGAGGTTCCTGGTAAGGATGCCCTAGGGTCAAAGAGGACAGTACCTTCCGCTGCATACTCTAATGTTACTGGGGAGGCACCTTTTATGGGACAAAACCATGCAGCTCGATAGGGAGGTTCCTTGCAAGGATGCCCTAGGGGCCAAAGCGGACAATACCTCGACTAGAGCTGAGGTTGTTACACAAACTAATCCTCATTAGGGTTTATTCTCATCTCATTGCTCAATTACACATCCCTTACACTTTTTCTAGTAGGAGTTATCACTCCTTTCAAGTTACAAGTTCACTTAACTCAATTTTGGAAGTTTTCACCCAAATCACATTGCTACTGGTTTCTTCATTTAAATACCTTGCTTAAGGTTTAATAATCATCTTCAAACATCACTTGAGTCATTTCCACAGTTGCTATACTTAATAAACACAAAAATAGGCCCCTACTTGTGGAAATTTTCAGTGGTAACCAATCCCATTTGTATTAACAATGTCATAGTTCAACTCATGCGTTCCCGAACTTTAAAACTAGTATTTAGCTTGAATCAAGGTAGCTAATCTCATATAAGGGCATCCTTAATCCACTCAATATTAACATGATTTATAATGATCACAAAATTTTAGATTTGCAACCCCTTTCGAGTGGAGGATCTTTTGGCATCATTTCCATTTGAGATTTGCCATGATTTCAAGTGCATAAACCCATTCATTTTCTCTCTTATTTCATGCATCATTTCAAGTTAAATAAAAAAAACTTTTAGGGTACACAATCTGCCAATATTGTTGTCCACTTTTTGGGAGATTCTCTAATGCATTTCAAGTGCACAATTTACATTTCAATGTATCCCTATTGCTGCCTAATTTTTAACTACTTCTTAGGCAAAAATTTAATGCATTCCATATACTATTTTGATGCTTAACTAATAGCCAATTAGTTGTTTTAATCACATCCTTCAATTCTATATTGTTTCTCATTGAAGCATTTCATCAAACATCACATGTGCATGGATTTAGCTCTAATTTTCAGCAACATGCATTGAGTTGCATGCAATCCCAACATCCAATATATGTAACACCCAATGTGTTAAAATTTGTATAATTATATGATTACATACAAATAGGATAATGGAAAAGGAAAATAATGAAGAAAAACTTGAATTTAATTTATATTTTGGGCACAATAGTATGAGAACTGAAGCTGAAAATGGTATAAGTGTAACTTGCACCCAATTTTTGGCATATTTCATGGATGATTTAGAAAAAATGTACAACATGAAAGTTGTAGCTCTTTAAATTTGGCTTTTGAATCAAGAATCATATGAATTGGATATTATATTTAAAAATTAGAGTTAAAATACTTTGACTATCTCTAGAGCTATAAATTTGGTTAAAACACAATGTGTCACATTGAGACCAAATTACTTATATTTTTGGATTGAATTAGAAAATGTTATAAACATAAAAGTTATAGTGATTGAAATTATATTTCTAGTGCATCAAAAATCACCTAAATCTGGCATCGTATGAGGAATTTATGGCCAAAATAGTGAGACACTATTTGGAGCAATTCGCAGATTTACATTTTTGGAGCCAATTTTGGCCCGATACCCCTCATTTTTTCCCTTGTTCTTCCTCCTCTATTTCCCCACTCCTTACCACAAAAAACCCACTGCTCCGATGTAAATTTTTGTGGATTTATCTTGGAAAGTCCATGTATTTCCATTATAAACTTTGATTTTGCAAATCAAACCCCATTTTCTAACTATTTGAGCATGGTTTCATGAGTTGAAACCCTATTGATCATTATTCATGGTGGAATTTGAAGTTTTTGAAATAAAAATGTGTGCAAAGTGGAGGCTAAGCTGGGAAATCATTGTGAGTACATTGTTTTCCATTGAATTTTGTTTTTTACATGCTAAGGTTTAGAACCTATTTTGTGAATAGTCAAAATTGTGGGTTTTGCAAGAAATTTTGTATTTATTTCATGGGGAAAACAAGTAATCTATGATTTGTGATAGGTTTACAAGGATTTAAACTTGATCAATCATGGCTATGCATTAACACCATTTGTGAACAGTAACCCTAGAGGTAAAATTGCTATTAAACTATGTAAATTGATAGGAAAATTTGATTAACAATTTGATTAGAGTGTTTGTGGCATGATTTGGAGTTGATTAAATGTGATTATGCATGATCCCCTGCTATGAACAATAATCACATGAGAAGTAAATTGGGGATTTTATTGTAAAATGAGATTTTGCTTGGTTTAATTGAATTATAAATTGATTAACATGTATTTAAAGTAAATCTTTTGTTAATATTGCATGGATTCACTATATGTCATTAGGAATGAAAATCCTAATCCCATGTTATGTAGGAACTTGCAATTAATGGATGCCTATGAGGTATTTGATATAATGAGTTAAGGAGAATTCATGTATGGTTGATTGATTTGATTGTGGTTTGTGATTGACTATAAATTAAATGATAAAGCATGACATTAAAAAGAATGATCTACAAATAATTACAAAGAAATTATCTTAGTGAATGATAAAGTATAATTATGCACTTCAGAGATAAATGAACTCTTAAGTGAATTAAATTCTTGTATTGGATCATTATAATGCATTAATTTGATGTGGATAAGTCATGTAAGGTATATGAAAATGATGTATATGATGTATATGTTCTGTATAGGATGAATGAAGCATGGATTGGAAAACTCAAGCTTGAAAATTTCAAGGTGATAAAAAGGTTCTATGAGGTAAGTAGGCTCCATCTGTTGAATGCATGGATGGGGATATGGAATATTCCATTGGTTGTTTTGTAGCATATATGTTTTGGTTGAGGTATAATGGTTATCTCGTATTTGATTAAAGATTGATATTCAATTGGTTTTGATGAAATTATGAATGATAGGGATAGTCAGTATCCCTTGGAATTGAAATACATGGTACTTCATTTATGATAATTTGTGAAGATGTGAGTTGATAATTAATGGGGACAGAGGATATCCCATAGCTTGCTTATTCTTGTGTATAGATGTCTTCTAAATGAATGGGGATAGAAAATATCCCAAATTTATACTGAATAGAATAGATGGGATGAGTATATCCCATGATGGTGATGTTATAGGCCATATTGATTGAATGTAGTCATTAATGGAATGTGAAGTCATTCCATGATATGTAATTGCCAAAATGATGAAATATTATGCTTGAATGGGACAGTAAAATATATAAGATTTGTATGACATGCCTGCATGGCAAAATTGTGATGTAAGATGGGCCAAATGGCCTAGAATTGATATAATGATGTTGTGTTGTGCCTGAATGACATAGTTGTAAAGTTATGCATGTATGACATAGTTTTAATATGATTTGTGGTATTTGCATGGAATGATATGATGTGGATAAAATAGTTAGAAGACTATGCATGAACAACATAGTTATGAAATGTGAAGCCATTATGGCCTAGAACTAATATGTCATGCCTCGATGGCATGGGTGTGGTGTTATACGCATCAATGGCATGGGCTATTGGATTAGAAAATGAGACTTGAGTCTCATGGAAGTATTACATGATTACACTTATTTGAGTTATTGAATTACTAAGGCTAAATACCTCATGAGTATGTTGATGATGTGATTACATGTTATAGTTAATTCATGTTCTTGGTTAGAATATGTGACTTACGTTTAATCATTATTTTCTGTTATTTCTCCCTACTTACTGAGTTGCTTGGACTCACTCCTTCTTGTCTAAATTTCTAACATACAGGCCAGGTAAAGACTCCCAATTGAGGATTGGGATGGATGAACGAGATTAGAAGACAATTGATGGTATGCTAAAATAATGGGATTGGAATCCCATTAAAATTTGTAATTTATTATTTAATCATGAGATTGTATGATTGTATCAAATTGTAAATAATGTATGGCATGTCATAGTAAATCATTTAAGTATGAGATTGTATGTGGAATTGTATTAATTCAGGATGGAACATTGCCATCATGAAATGGTTCTGATTTTGGGCAGAGCTATGAGTTTGGGTCTAGGTATTTTAGATACAATTATATTTTTATATTATAAAAATGTAAATTGTATTAATTCAATACATGTATATCAGGTATAAATGTCTATAACATAGGGTAGACTTTGCCAAATTTAAGGTAGCATATTTTCCTAAGAATTAGGGAAATGGTGAGGTTATAGAAAGATCTCCCTTAAGAAGTAGGGAAATGGTAGTGTTCCACATCGACCCTGGTAGTGCAAGGTAAAAATGCATAGGGTGGGATTGCGAGGCGTTACAACTATCTAACCTCTAGGAGCACCATAACATGGAATGAGATGAAGAGGTTATTTTTGGATAAATATTTTCCTACTTCAAGGGCAGCCAACATTCGGAAGGAAATTTGTGGTGTGAGACAGTATAGTGGAGAATCCCTATATGAATATTGGGAGCATTTCAAGAAATTATGTGCATATTGCCCTCATCATCAAATCAATGAGCAACTACTCATCCAATATTTCTATAAGGGACTTCTTCCCACTGAAAGAAACATGATTGATGCCGCTAGTGGAGGAGCCTTGGTGGATAAAACTCCTAAAGCTGGAAGGAACTTGATTGTAAACATTGCAACCAACTCATAATAATTTAGCAATAGGCTTGATGCTCTATCCAAGCCTATTAATGAGATAAGTGTTTCCTCCCTTGAAAAACAAATTGTAGTTCTAAGTTCTCTTGTTCGTCAATTGATTGTAGGTAATATGCAAATAGCAAAAGCTTGTGGAATTTGCTCCATGGCAGGACATCTAACTGATACATGCCCAACTCTTCAAGAGGAACCTATTGAGCAGATGAACACAATGGGTGGTTTTTTTGGGCAATTATAAAGGAAGTATGACCCTTATTCAAACACATACAACCCAGGATAGAGGGATCATCCCAATTTCAGCTCTGAGAACCCATAAGTAAATCAGCCTTTTGCTCAAAATTCCCCAAATTTTCAATAGTATCAGTGGCCATACCCACCTAGACAACCATAAGGACAAACTTCTAACTCTGGTATGTCTTTAGAAGATATTGTTAAGTCCCTTACCACTAATACTTTGCAATTTCAATAAGAGACAAAAGTTAGCATTCAGAATTTGGACAATCAAGTAAGTCAAATAGCTACCATAATCAATCAACTAGAGACACAAAATTCAAGAAAATTATCTTCTCAAACAGTGGTGAACCTAAGAGAGAATGTGAGTACAATTGTGTTGAGGAGTGGTAAAGAGATTGACATTCTAGTAAAAGAAACTCCTACAATAATAGAGCAAGAAAAGGGAAAAGTATTGTTGTAGACAAGAACCTTCCTAAGAACAATGAAGTAACTTAACATAAGTTTTCACCCCTTTCTGAATATAAACCAATACCACCTTTTCCTTAGGCTTTAGCAGAATCTCACAAAATTAAGAACTATAAAGATTTCTATGAGACTTTTGGTAAATATGAGGTAAATATTTTACTTTTTGATGTCATTAAACAAGTAGCTCTAAATTCCTCAAATAATTGTGTACAATAAAGAGGAAATAGAAACTTCAGAGATATGAGAAGGTGAGAGTAGGGGAAAATATTTTTGTACTTATTTAAAGAAAACTCCCTAGAAAGTGCAAAGATCAAGGTATATTTACTATCCCTTGCATGATAGCTAATACTAGACTTGAAAAGGCCATGTTAGATTTAGGAGCTTACATGAATGTTATGCCATATTCTTTATATGCTTCTTTGAAACTTGGACCTTTGAATAAGACTAAGGTTGTGATTCAATTGGCTGATAGATCTAATACCTATCTGAAAGGTATAGTTGAGGATGTTCTTATGCAAGTCAATCATTTAATCTTCCCTACTAATTTTATGTGTTAGATATGGAGAATGGTAATCATACTAATCCTATTCTGTTAGGATGACCATTCTTGAAAATATCCAAAACTAAGATAGATGTTCACAGTGGTACTTGGCATACTTACCATGGAATTTGATGGTGAAATTATTAAATTTAACATTTATGATGCCATGAAATATCTTGATAATGAAGATCTTATTTACTCCATTGATGTGATTGATTCTTGTGTATAGAAAGTTATTGAACTTGATGTAAAAGATGAATTGGAAGTTGCCATTAGTAAACATCTTGAGAAAGAGAATAAGTTGTTACCTTTGAATACTGATTTGCAAAAAACTATTGCAGTATTGGATGACTTTCCAAAATTATCAGAATTAGGTAATGATCCTTACATTGAGTTACCAGTTTCTAACAAGAGCTTTTTACCCTTTATTTTATAGGCATCTACTCGAAATTTAAAGCCTCTTCCCAGTCACCTCAAGTATGCATTCCTTGAAAATGGAGAAACCTTGCCTATGATCATCTCTAGTAAACTTAGTGCATTACAAGAAGAAAGGATTATGTAGGTTCTAAAGAAGCATAAGAGGGCTATCAATTAGATAATGAAAGATATTAAAGGAATTGACTTATATATATATATGCATACTTTATTATTTCCTGTTTGTAATTGCTCCAAATTGAAGAAAGAAGCATTGAGTCGAGCCAATGACTATAAACAAAAGTACTACTTGGGAAGCAACCCAAGGGGAGTTTATGTTTCTTTTTCTTATTTCCTTCTTATCTTTGCATTTATATTATGGTTATTTTTACATCTTTTTTACATTTGACCTTACATTGGGGATAATGTAAGTTTTAAGTGTGAGGGAGGGGATTTAGATTTAGGTTTAGATTGTGTTCTTGTTTTTATCTTTGCTTTTATTTTTTTAAAAACAATTAAGAGAGAGTTAGTTTACCTTTTTTTTGGTGGTTTTTGATGATTTGAGGTTGAGGATGTCATGAGCAAGATTCGACTGAGCTTAAAAAATTCATAACATGATTGATTAAGTAATCTTCCAATTTGCAATTGCTCAGTTTAGTTATTTTCCTTGAGAATGGTGATGACTAAATTTCATAGACAAAAGTTGGTGAGATTTTGAATGTTTAGATTGACACATTCACATCAGTCTCATTCTTTTTCTTCGTGAGAGATATTCTTCCATAGATTTGTTTCTCTAGAACTTGCCTTGATTCTCTTTGAGATCATATTGATACATGTATGCATGAACATGATTAAGGCCTTCTTTGTTTTGAACTACATGAGCCAAATAGCCTACCTTGTGATTGATTTTTCCTCCTATTGAGCCCCTTTGAACTTTATAGATTTTTATTATGAACCTATGTTACAAGCTTGAAGGCCAAAAAAATAATATCTTTACCCAAGGCATAGATATTGGTCCCTTATAGATGAATAGCTCAATATGGGAGGGATGAATTGACCATATAAAAATTATGGGTAAATAAAACTCGATGAGCTAAGAGAAAGTAGTGATGCAGTATATATGTAATTTCCATGTTTGATTGTATGACTGCTCCACTATCAGGTTCAACTTCTCTTAGCTATTCCTATGACAAACAGGTTGTAGTGTATGTGTGTAAATGATAACATTATGCTTGATGAAGTGATGAAGGATATAAAGCAATTTCTCAAGCAACTAATGAAAATAATGAAGTTCATGAAAGATAGAACAAGCAAGAAAACACACAGACAACACAATTTTTATAGTGGTTCGGGAACCCCGTCCCTACATCTACTCTTCCAAGGGCACCAACTCATAGTGCCTTGGGTTCTACTATATCCCATATAATGGAAGTACATTAGTATCCCCAACACTCTTCTAGATTTAAGATCTAGGGGGCATGAATAAGTTTTCTAGACACTTCTTCTAGATTCCAGATCTAGGGGGTATAAATACAAGTGTCCCTGACACTCTTCTGGTTTTACAAGTTCACCAGGAAACTCACCCGTTTCAAAGATTACAAGCAAACTTAGTAGTCTTCCTGAGCTCACTACCAACTCATACAATGTGGTTTTCACAAACACACCACAAAGTCACATAGTTGATTTGTCAACACTCTTTTTGTATATTACATTACCTCTTTTCTTAGGTTGATTTGTACAGAGGTTAAGCTCATAAATTAAAATGATGTCTCATTAAAGCTTATTAGATATCAATGCTCCAGGTATATGATTATGATAGAACATTTTAGGCTTATTGTCTATTAGCGTAATGGAGATTGATTATATAAGAGGAAGCATAGTCTGATTGAGAGAGATGTTTCTTGTTTATGCTCTATTTTTTTTCTCTCAGCTTCCTCAGCCTTCTTCATTGTTTTCATATTGCTTTTATATTGCTTTAAAAACTTTTGCTCTTTGGAGTTAGTTGGCTTTCTATTAATGTTGAAAACTATTCTGATTTCTTCCATTGGAAAGTTGTCTTCTTAAGAAACTCACTTGTAGTGAGAAAGCTTGCAGTGCTGACTTTGAAGAAAGTGCCTTTCCATTTTTAGCAAACACAAAATGAAGACTTTTCTTGGTTGACTGACTCATTTATTATTATGGAAAGATGCTCATTAATCCTGAAGGGATGCGGTTTTGAAAGTTGCAATCTTTAATAGAATGTAGACTGCATTCCTTTAAATTTCTTTCCATCTTGAGCTAATCTTGAGTTATCTAGTCTGCTTTATAAAATTTTCTTCGAATGGGATATTGACCGGAGAATGCAATCAGTAATGTCTGTCACAGATGGATTCTACTCTTCATGATATGTCATAATTTATCTAAGGACTTTGTCACTTGACTTTGTCCTTTGTAAGTAATAGACCAAGTAACTCTGAATAGATCCATATTATAGACCACTTTGTCATTTTCAGAAACTGTTGTATAGTTTACTTTGTCTTCTAGTTTGTTTGTTAAAAGTAACAGCTAAATCATAGAGGTGTAGACGAAGTTTCTCTTTTTTATTGTTCATTAGACAATGTTCTCTTGACAGATGAAGTTTCCTTCTTTAGGTGAGATGGCTTTATCTATTATAAGTAGTAGATAATCTTTATGGTGCGGATAGAGCTTCTACACAATAGATGAAGTTTCCTTCATCAGACAAAGTTTTGTTCTTCTTATCAGCTGAAGTGCCTTTGTTTGTTGTAATTAGCAAATGATTCTTCTTAACAAACAAGGCTTCTTTCTTAATAGATAAAACATACTTTGTCTATCTATCTGTTGAGATTAGCAGACGAAGTTGTAGCCTATAGACAAAGTCTTCCAAATGGCTCGTTTGATGGCTTGTCTAGTGATAGACGAAGTTGTGGCATGCGGACGAATTCTCTTTCTAGTCACTCATATAATGGTTGTCTATTAATTAACAAAGGACTCATTGAGGCATGATTGAATTGCTTCTTTAAATGTTATATGATGGCTTTTTTTGTTGTTAGTGACAGACAACTCTTTGTGGATGAAGGCGATAGACAAAGTTTTTCTTCTTTAGTTGTTGTGCCACTTCTTCTTTATCTTCTATATTTTTTGCAAAGATTGTAGAAAGGTTCCTTGGCCTCTTTAGTTTTCTGATGATAGACAAGTACTTGAGTAATTTTGTCTTCATTTTGGCTTATTCATTTGTCTATTTTCAGCTCCATTTTGTCTCTACATCTGCAAATGAAATTCATCTTCATGTTGTGGACAAGTGTTAATTATTAGGAATTTTTTTGGCTTGTCCATGGAACATTTTGTCTAAATCTTCCTAAGGTCGATGCTATCTAACACTAACTTTATCTGTAGATAATTAACTTGATTACTCATTGAGGCTTGAGCTCCATGACTATAGATTTCTTTGATGGCTTCTTTTCAAAGTTTCAGTGTTATTCTTTTTTATTATTATTGTTTGCTTTTGGTTAGTGTATTATGCTTGCTAATGCATTTGCGGTGTATGCTATCTACTATAATCAAATTACTTTTTTGTATGTTTAGACCTATTCCTGAAATGCTTGGGAAAACAATTGTTAGTACCACATTTGTTCACTCATGTGTTGTTGCTCATCATCAAAACTTGGTTGTTTGCCATATGCACTATTTAGTTCAACAATAAATCTAGTGGAGCATGGGTTATCATTGTACTATTTATGGGTATGCAAAGAAATAAAGTGTGGGAGTGTTAAAATTTGTGGTATGACTATGATTGAGGAAATAGAACAGATTATTATTCTCAAAATTGAGTGAAAAAATGATAATGAATGAAAAAGAAAACAAAAAGTAAATATCAAAATTCTAAGGGATGGGGTCTATTTATACATCATGTATTCAAAGGTGAAAGATATTAAAAAAAAGTGATTTTACATGTCTTATATATCTGAGCATGAGTTGATTTATTTATACTTCACTAGTTTCAATGGCTTTTAAGTTATATCTCCAAATATTTCTTACATTTACCCTAAAGCCCATTACAAACCGTAAAAAGCCCTTATGATTCATAATATCCATGTGATACTAGTGATGGAGAATAAGAAGATATACAAGCTTATGGTAGATCATTTTCATTGGAATGAATTTGAGCGAAACATATACCCTTCAAATACATGAGAGTAGAGTGTTTATTTTCGTGAGGCTTCTACTTATTTAGTTTTATCCATATTTAAGAGAGAATTCTTATTGAATGATTATAGGTTTTGTAAGAATGATTTGTTCATGATGTGTTATGTGTTTTGAAGAGTTTTTGGCTATTCTTTGTTTATGATAATTGCAACCTTGGTATTCTTTTGGGGGAGAGTGAATTTGAGTTTTGCCTAAGGATGAGCAAAAGTTATGTGTGGGGAAATTTGATGAGAATATAAAATATCATATTTTATTCCCTTAAAACTTAATATTTTATACTTATTTGACTCCTATGTATACTCATTATTCTTATATTTTGATTTATAAGACAAATGGAGTTGTTAAGTGCAAAAAAAAAACAATTAGATAATTTTGGACAACTTCAACATTAATCTATATTTTTGGAATAAATATCTCACCAAACCTCCAATTGAGATGATTAAAGATTTTTGGAAACATAAGAAAAATTTCTACAACTTCCATGTTTGGAGTTCTAAGAGATAAAGACTACATCAAAGACAACTGAGGGCAGAAAGTATCAAAACATTTCAAGGAGGAGCTAAAGATTACACATAGAATCAACTGTATACCATTTTTTTCATATTTAAAAAATGATTTGGAACAAATTATCAACATCGAAGTTGTGTATCTCAACGTTTTCTACTAATACAAGAAGAATCATGAGATTACGAGTTGAAATGAGGAAGTTATGGTCAAAATAGTGAACACCTATCTGATAGACAGCAAACCAAAGCTGTCAGCGTCTATGTTCACTCAACCTGCCCCACCTGTCTAGCAAAGTCGCACCAGCAGCACCAGTGTATGTCCATATTTTTTTGAATTGTGTTTCAATTATGAAAATTTCATATTTTTAAGCTGTCTTGGGAAGGTTTTAGGCAATTTCTCTTCTTAGCACTTGAGGGTTCTTTTGATAGGGTTTGGAGAGAACTTTTTGGCGGCTTTTGACAAAGAATCTTCTTTTTCTCTCTTTTATATTTTATTTTCTTTGTGATTTCATGGCTCTGCATGGCTAAACTTTTATTCTTGAGTTAAGGAGATGGAAGCCTCATAATTTATATACTATGAGATCTAATTTATTTTAATTATTTCATTTATACTTTGAGTGTTGAATGTTCTTCTTTGACTCATGATTATGATTGTTATGTTTAATTGCTAGGATATCTACTAGTTTATTGTTCATTATATTCTATTACTAGATTAGATATCAAATCCATAATTTTTTGATCCCTCTAATCTATGAAGTAACTAGGGTTTGATAATTTGCTACTGCTGCAGTTGTTAAATCTTAGGAAAAATATTTGACTAAATCAAATGCAACCGTGTGTGCTTATATTGTTTAGCTTCATCAATCTTTAAAAATCTTAAGGCTACTATTAGATTAAATCTCTAGTGCATGTCTAAGATTGATTAGTAGTTAGGGTTAATTGGATCACGTGTTTCTAATTAACTATGTTAAAGGAGAGATAGGAAAAATAATTCCAATGGTGAATATTCAAAGTATGCTTTTGACTTATAATTGCATCAATTATCAGTTCTGAGATTCTTATGGTAGATGTTGACTTGAACCAAGGTTTTCTTTTATGATAGATTTCTTTTATAACACTTTCTTCATTATATTCAAAATACCCTTTTCTTATTCACATTGCATAAAACTAAGCTAGATACTCCTCGTGAGATCAAGCCTTACTCACACTACTACAGAAATTTGAAATTGGGGCAAGGTTCTAAATTTGGTTGCCTATGATAGCACACCAAGTCTATTTGGCCACGTCCAAGTTTGGTTTTTATGTTTGGAGTTAAGATTTTTAACTTGCTTGAGTCATTCGGCTTGCAACAAACTTCCCTAAGCTATGTTTGAAGTTAATATTTCAGGCTTGGACTGGCATTCAACTTGCAACACTTCTTTGAGCTATGTTCGAAAATGATCTATCATTCCTAAAATGGTGCCATTCATTTTTAGAAGACCATTCTTAGCAACTAGAAGAGCTTTGATTTACATGCTTTAGATTGTCTTATTGATAAGAATACTAGCACAAGGATTGACATTTTGGAGAATTGTGCTGCTACTGATGAAAGTGTTCAAGATACTTTGGAACAGTGCAATGAAAATTCTATAAGCCGGGATATTGCAAAAACTAGGGAGGGCATGGAACATTTATTGGCTTTGGAAACATCATCAAAAAACAAAGTTAGGAACAAGGTGGAAGCACTTGAAGAAGAATCATTGATAGAGGAAGTAAAAGCTACATTAGAACTAAAGCAATTGCCAGATCACCTCAAGTGTACATTCTTAGGCAATGATTCTTCCTTTCCAATGATTATTTCTTCTTCTCTTATAGTTTTGGAAGAAGTAAAACTGCTTTGGGTGTTAAAGGAACATAAATTAGTCATTGCATGGTCTGTGCCTTAAAAATTCCAAAAGTTGATACCAATATTTAAAGAACCGAAGCACCATAAAGCCAAATTTAATTTAAAAGATGGAAGAGTATAGTCGGGTTGAGACTGTGAATAAAGTGTTTCTTGGGAGGCAACACAAGCTTACATACTTTTCCCTTTTTTTCATTTATTCATGTTATTTTATTTTAGTTTATCAATTTAATTTTTAGTTGGTTTTCTTGATGTAGATGATCCATTCAAAAAGCTATGCACAAAATAAAAAATAATCTTCCTACACCATTAGAGGAGAAATATCCTCACAAGGAAGTTTCTTTCCCCCTTATGAATTATTTTTAACATTGAGGACAATGTTTTGTTTAAGTTTGGGAATATTTGGGGATTTTCATTCAGTTTTGGGATTTTTTTTTTGAATTTAGGTATTATTTTTTTGATGAGTTTCACTTTTGATGACTTAGCTAAGAAAATATGAGACCAATTGTGTGAAATTGAAGAATTTGAATGAGATTGGATTCATTGATTTTCTCTTGATGATCATCAACCTATGCTTAGTTTTTAGTTTCCTTTGCACATGATTCAGAAGGAACGATAGGCACTACTTTATGATTTAATGATTCTTGTGTTAAGTCTTTCTTTTTCATGAATGATGAAATTTTTAATGAGCACATTATGTTATGATAATGTGAACTGTATGTGGATTAGTTGATAATGTTGTGAGTTCAATGATATATTTTAATTAATATGACCATGCTAGAACTTGTTTGATTATCTCTTAAGGTGAAATTCTAGATTACATGTCAACTTGGAGATAGTTTAGGCATTCTTTGATGACTTTGAGCCTTTCAAGCTAACATAGTATAGTATTGTCACTAGTATTCCCATTGAGCCTTAATGAAAGAATGACATATGTAAAGCATATGAAAGACTATCATTCAACTTTTCTTTCTTTAGCCTCATTATCTAAACTCTTTGTAACACCCGGGGTGTTAAAATTAGGGAAAAATTTTTCTTATTTATGTATAATGGTGAGTTCAGGCAAAAGAACATGTATGTGAAATGAAATGATGTAAGTGTCATGCGAATGGTCATATAATTAGATTCTCAATTATTTAAGCCATGTTTTTAGGCATTTTATGTTCTTAAAATGTGGAAAAATCATGATATAAATATATGAGAAAAATAAGAATGAGAGTGCTTTGAAAAAGACACAATATGAAGGCAGCAAGATCTGGTGCCGCGGCCTCAAATTTGGTGCCATGGCGCCACTTCAAAAATCCATTGGAGCGGCGACCATGTTTTTGGAGCCATAGTGCTAGATGGTGAGAAGTCAATAGTTGGATTTTTTTAAAGCTAGCCCATTCCATTTTCCTTTCTTACCCACACTCTAGACTTGAAATCCATCCCTTTTTGCCTCATTATTCATGATAAATCTTGAGGGAATAACATTGTTTAGCCTTGTAATCCATTGCTCACACCCCAAACTCAAAAGCCCGATCTATTGAGCTATGAAAAAGGGAAGAATGCTTGTTTTGTTAAGATACATGGAGGATTCTTGAAGAATAGGGGCTGAACCCTTGTGCTAGAGAGGAAACCATGTGTGAATTTGAAGGTAAGCTCATTTTTCCCACTCGAATTTGTATTTCTGCTTAGTTAGGGTTTTGTGAATGGTGGAAATTAGGAAGATGATAAGTATGGCTATAAGAAGCATGGGAAAAATGTTTAATTCATTGATTATAGCATTTTTGGGTTTGTTTGAGCATTCAAATTCATGATTTTGCAATGCTAGGGTTTTAGGAAATTTGTG
This sequence comes from Pouteria campechiana, assembly GCA_036873735.1. Classification (NCBI taxonomy): domain Eukaryota; kingdom Viridiplantae; phylum Streptophyta; class Magnoliopsida; order Ericales; family Sapotaceae; genus Pouteria; species Pouteria campechiana. The sequence continues at coordinate 17,192 of JAYJMB010002466.1, forward strand.
AATAATAAAATTTGTCAAAGATTTCGGGGAAATTGTTGAGGATCCCCTAAGTAAAATAAGTAATTCTTTATTTGAAATGATTTTGGGATATTTTGAACATAAGAGATCCGATTTTAAATCATGAACTAATTGGGGTTAAACAGGGCTTTTGATTATGAAATGTTCAAATATCAAATTATTGGCATTAAAGGCTTAATTGTCATGTCATTGAGCTTAATTCCTAGCTAATCAATTTGTATAGTCTTTATATGTTGTTGGATATGAATTCCCTTGAATAAACTTACTGACTTATTATGAAAGAAGTGATGCCTACAAGATGTTTGATGAAATGCCCGTATGAATAATAAAGTATATGTGAAGGATGTGAGTATAACTCGAAAACCCTAGTGAGTTTGAAAAAGGGATTTTCTATATGGGCTATGTGAGCCATGAATTGGGTGAATTCAAGACTTACTTGAGTTGTGGTAAAGTTATTTAACTATTAAGAATGTTACATATAAGATGTATGTTGTGTATTAAACATAATTTTAGGTGGTTAATGAGATCAAGAGATTAATTAACCTGTTATAAATGTTAAATTAGTGTTAGAAAGTTATTGTGGATAATTAAAAATTAAATCCAGTTAGTACATTTTAATATAAGCTATATGTTTAATGAATTACTTCTGTAAAAAATAAGGTGAGGCTGAAAATATTGATATATGTGACATATGTAGGGTTATTCGAATATGGATGAGAAGCTATGGAGCTTGTGGAGTTATGGAACCCAAGAAAGTATAAGATGACTCTTCATGCAAGTAAGTAGATGCCCCCTATTTTGTTTGAATGAATGTATGGGGATAATAGTTATCTCTTTGATTATATCCGGGCATGTATGCATGGATGGGGATATTGGATATCCCATATTTAGCTAAAGACTAATGTTTATTGAACTTTGTGAATACATGAATGTTGGGGATAGTGAATATCCTTTGAATTGAAACGAGTGGAATTTGTTTTATGACATGAACATATGATTGTTGAGGATAGAAAGTATCCCACATCTTGTATTTAATTATCATTATTCTTGTGCATGGATGTCAATGTGAAAGAGGCAGAAAATATCCCAAGTTTTTATTGGATAAGATGGCTTATACTGTTGTGTTTTTCATTATATGGATTGGTGGGGATAAGAAGTATACCAAATCTTTCTCCCTATGAATTAGTGTGTGAAAATAATGGGATAAAAGATATCCTATGGTTGTGTCGATATGAATTGTTTTCAACGAAGGTGCATATTACTGGAATGGGAAACATTCCATGATTTATATATGACATAATGGTATGATGTAGTGCTAGAATGGCATAGTTGTGATATATAGTGCTTTTATGGCAATATATGATATGTATTATTTAGTAAGGAGGTCTTGTGAGATTATATACCTACATGGCGTAGGTTGTGTATGGAAATTCTGAGGGTTAGAGCCTTAGGGGTGTGTGTGTGTGTGTGTGTGTGTGGTGTGAGTACATTATCAAATTTTATTCATTTTTTGAGTTAGAAAATGTGGTTTTTGCTTAATTATTATTTTCTAACTCTTCTTGCTTACTTAGTTGCCTAGAACTCATGCCTTCTTATTCTTACTTTTTAGCTAATAGGCCAGGTAAAGAATCTCAACCATGGGTTGGGACTAGTGAGCAAGAGTAGAAGACATTTTGGTGGTATGATAAAATATTGGGATTGAAATCCCATTATGTATTTTTATAATGGTAATATCATCATGTAATTGTATGATTATAGTTAGAAAGATTTTACATGATGTATAATAAAATGTATGGCATGTCATAGTGAATTAACTATATAATTATGAATGGATTTGTGTGATTGCCATCACGGTTTAGTTTTGATCTTGGGCACACAGTCGTGGCTATGGATGGGCTTGATTTATGATGTATATTAATGATTTATAATTATTAAGAGTTATGATTTTAGATGATTAATAAATGCATAGGTATATAGTCCTATATTTTAGGGTAGATTCTATTGGATTTTTGGCAGGATATTTCCCTTAAAAATAGGGAAATGGTGGGGAAATGATAAAATGCAAAAGCTCAGGGATGGGGCGTTACACCCTTGTAAATTGAAAACCATGCTTGACCTATTAAGAGACATATTCTATACACATAGTTTTTAAAGAGGTATGAGTGAAGCAAAAGAAAGTAATTTGGGGGTATCGAAAAGAAAAATGCCAAAAGGAAAAGAAAAAAGATAAAAAGAAAAGAAACAATAAGGATTTATACTTCAATTGGGGGGATCACATCCTGATGAACTAAAAAGAAAATAATTTTGGGGTATGGTTGTAATGTAACCCATAAAAAAAGAAAAGAGCAAACAAAAAATAAAGAGAGCAAACATTCATGTGCAAATTCATTTATGATATGTTACTTTGTGAATCCTTGTTCCTTTTCTTTTTTTAGCAAAACCCAAAGCTCCATTATATGCTCAATAAAGATCTATTCACACAAGTGGATAGAGTTTTCTACATTAGTGGAGAAGGATTATGAAAAGCAAGGCTATGGGATGTTTCATGGAAATCATTAGAATTTTAATATTATTGATTGAGAAGCACACATGTAGCATGAGATTAACAAAGCACATACACAGGTTTTATGAGATTACTTGGCAAGTTTTGAGTTATGCATTCATGTGTAATTTATCTGGCATGTTCTTCATTATTTAAGAGAGATTATCTTGAATGTTTCATGAATAATGATCATTGTTTTACTCGAGGACGATCAAAAGTTAAGTTTGGAGGTATTTGATAAGCTCATATTTTACCATATTCTAATACCTAAAGTTACATATTTTAAATCCTCAATTGATATGAATTTAGTAGTTTATAATCACATTTGATTAAATATTGCACTTAATTAAGTTATTTTCTATTTCAGGCATCAAAATATGTCAAAAAAGAGCTGAATATGAAAAAGGTATCACTTTGAGGCCATTTTTTGTATTGATTTAGACTAATTTAAGAAAAGTGTTTAACATGAAAGTTTCATCCCTTCAAGTTATCTGTCTAACAAATCAATAATTTTAGGATTTTAATATCATAGGTGGAAGTTATGGCCAAAACAGTGCAACTATCTCATACTTCAAATGCGCAAAAATATGTGTCACTTTTATTCAATGTTTGTCATATATGGAAGCTTATTTCAAAATATTTTTCAACATAAAAGTTGTATTTATTCTAATTATCTTTCAATCTCACCAAGCATCATGTGATTTTGACATTGCATGAGAAATTTATGGTGGAAATAGTGAACCTATTCCTAGTGATAACTTTTTGGGCAGCAATTAGGCACTGCAGCGCCCAAAAACATTACAAGTGGACAGTAAGTGGGCGCTCCCATTTGGCCATTGCAGTACCCAATTATATTATTTTTAGGAATTTGCATATTTTATGCACAAAACCTCATTGGAAATTCATATGGAGGTGTAATAAACCCTAAATTGGGTTATTTAAAGAGCTTTTAAGTGAAGAAAGAGGGGAAGTTTTAGGACTTTTGGCATGGAGGAGTTCAAGATTAGAAGAAATTGCAATGCAAAGCTAGAGGAAGATCAAAATCAACTAAGAGTTTTATTGTTCTTTCTTGTTTTTCCTTTAACATTTTGATCATGTTTAAAATACTTGAAATTATTTTCAATATTTTTATGAGTAGCTAAACTTTTCTTTCTAGAGGAGAGATGGATCTTATGTGGATATTATGGTGTGATTAATTATTACATTATTGAAAGTTTTTCTTGGCTTATTTGTGATGTCTTATTCTTAATGATTTCAATTTATCGGCCATCTATTGAATGATTTTATATTTGGGATTTGATGCTCAGCAGAGGTAATCCTAAATAGGAACTAGGCATCATAACATAAAATTCTAGATGAATTGAGAGAGCTTCTAGGTTTTGTGAAATTATTTAAAAAGAATCATAGATCATAATGCATTCTGTGTCTTCCAATTTTTATGGGGATATCAAAATTGGGATATTAAGAATAGATACTTGACTTGATACTTGAGTAAGGGCATTGAGTGCATTGAATTTCTTGATTTATAAAGCAATAGAATGATCAATATATAATGAGTTAAAAACACGATAATTGAAGCATAAGTGAAATCGATCATCTAGAGCTTCTCTATCTTGATTTCTTCCCATCAAAGTTTGTTTAGTTTTACTTCTTGTTTGATTTCTTAGTTTTGATTTTCCAAATAAAATTAAGATTATTTACTACAATATCTAGTGATTAATTGAGATGTATAGTCCCTATGGAGACGATAACCTTTCTTATCATTATACTACAAAACTTGAAACCGTATACTTACGGTTGAATTACAGTGAATAGTGATACTTTTTAGAAATAAAATTAGGAACTAACTATTGGTCCCTAAATGAAAGCAAATACCGAAGAGGGGAGGGGTGAATTGGGAATTTAAAAATTTTTCTAGACCCTTTTGAGATATAATGTCCCTCTAGCAGGCAAGGCAATCAAACAGTAATCATGCAAATAAATAAGACACAAGGATTTTTATAATGGTTTGGGCAACCGTCCCTACTCCACTCTTCTAAGCACACTTTCCTCTTAGTGTCTTGGGTTCTACTATCTCATTATAATAGAAATACAATAGTGCTAGCACTCTTTTAGATCAGGTCTAGGGGCCTTACATAGTCCTTCCAGAACTCTTCTAAATTTCAGCTTTAGGGGGTGTCCATAGTGCTCCTAATACTCTTATAGATTCCAACTCTAGGGTGCGTAAACCAATGCTCCCAACACTCTTCTAGATTCCAGCTCTAAGGGGCGTAAACTAGTGCTCCTAGCACTCTTCTAGATTCTAACTCTAAAGGGTGTAAATAAGGTAACTCTTGTTTGCACTTAGATAGTCATAACTCTTCTTGAGCCTGGTTAACACTCACTAGCTCAAGGCAATTATAAGGATATGAGGATATAAAAGTTTAAGCAAACTTTTACAAATATCTCACTATAAGCTCAGGGGAAGAGTTTGAAGTTTTAAATATAGAGGTAAATGATCTTCCCAAAAAGTAGATGGAGGCCTTTCAGAAATGATGTAGAAGATTAAGTGCTTAGGCTCTCAACTTGTCTAAAAGATGAATGAAGGTTGTAGCTCAAGAAAGAATAAGTAGTCAACTTTTCTTCTTCTCAAAAGTATCTCTTTCATCTAGCTTTACTCCATTTATATTAGCTTTGAATTCTAACTATTGGTGGTAGGTGACCTCCATTAATTGTAGAAGATCATTATGATTAGATGTTTAGAAATCACCTTCTTCTAAATAATTCTCATTAACTAGAATGCTTGTAGCACCATTCTTGCCTTGAGTGAGAAGATGAATTTTTGATTTAGGCAAGCATCAGGCAAGGGAATGTTTGCAGCACTGACTATTTAATGGTTTTAGTAAGAAGTCATTAAGTTTGGATGAATTTGGCTAATTACTTTGTGCTGTACATCATCCCATTTACCTAAAGTAAGTTTCAAACAAACTCACTGAACTGTTACTTTATTCGAAGTTAATTTTGGAAAAATTTTGCTTAGCCATTCTCGTTCTAATGAATTTTCTTCATTCTGCTTTGTCCAGCACTTCATCCCATTTACCCTAATTAAGTTTCGGACAAACTCATTGAACCATTACTTTGTTCGTAGTTTGTCTTTATCTTCTACATTTATCCAAGATTTTTGCCTTAAGTCTTTGGATGAAGTTCCTCTTCATTCTGGTTTGTCCGTGGCCTTATGCATTCATCTAAGGTGTCTGCCTTGAAATTTTGGATGAACTTCTACTTCACTCTGTTTTATCCATGATTGATTTGGATGATCTTCAAATTGCGAATGAATGCATTTTTTATTGTAGCTTTGTCTTTTACTTTATTTGAGTAATCAATATGGTAGGATTTGCATAAGTGTTTATGGCATGGACAAACAATATATTTCTTCATCTTCGTCTTGGGCTTTTCATTTGTCCGATGCATCTGACTATCAACAAGATTCGAAGCTCCTATTTTCCTCTTCTATTTCTTTGAAAATGTTAACCTATTTCCATAGATTCCCATAGGATGACTTAACTCAAGAGGGGAAGAGTGAATTGGGTACATAAAAAATTATTAGTTAACCCCTATTGGATCATTTCCCTCTTTTTGTGCTTGCATGTGGTATTATGCAAAATAAATGATAGAGTAGTAATGTGCATGAAAGATAAAATAGGTAAGTAAACCTACACATAAATAATACTATTTTTATAGTGATTCGAGAACCCCGTCCCTACATATACTCTTTCAAGAGCACACACTCATTGTGCTTTGGGTTCTATTATATTCCATATAATGTAAATACGATAGTGCTCCCATCATTTTTCTATATTCCAGCTCTAAGGGGCATAAGCAGTATTTCCAACACTCCTTTGGATTCCAGTGGGCATAAACATAGTGCTCCTAGCACTCTTTTGGTTTTCATGAGTTTACTAGGAAACCCACTAGTTTCAAAGATCAACAATAAACTTGTTGATTTTCTAGAGCTTACCAACAACTCATACAATGTGGTTTTCTTGAGCTCACCACAAACTCACTGGTTTTTAGTTTAACTAGTAACTAATACACATTTAAGTACAAGGGAAGATTAGATCTCTTTTACAACTCCTTTAATGCCTGAGGCATTAAAATGTGGAAAGTATTGTGAATTATTACTAAGAGTATAATGAACATAAATTTAGTGGAAAGTTTGAAATTATTAAGTCATGATTTAAGTATAAGTGTATGAGAACATAAAGTCGAATATGACATAGGTGTCATTTGTACCCAATTTTTGGCATATTTGATGAATGAATTAGGAAAAGTGTTCAACATAAAAGTCGTAGCCCTTGAAATTCCCAAACAATGAATTAAGAATCAAATGAATTGAATATCGTATGAGAAAGTTAAGAGTTAAAAATACTATGGATGTCTTTAAAGCTGTAAATTTGGTTAAAAATTTTCTTAGTTATATTTTTAGGTTAAATCATAAAAGGTTGTAAAAATTAAAGTTTTATAGATTGAAATTATCTTTGTAACGAATCAAGAATCACTCAATTCTGACATCCTACGAGGGAGATATAGCCAAAATACAAAACTTATTTCAGTCAAGTAGTAAGTTAGTGTTGTGGCACTAAAATTCTATGTCGTGACACTAACTTAGAAAATGCATTTTTGGGAGTGTTGTGGCACTGAGTTTGCTGGACCGTTAAAGTACCAAAAAAATGGGACTTTTTAAGTTAAATTTCATCCCATTTTGCCCCATTTCCATCCTGTTCTTCATCCCCAACGTCGTTCTTCTTCCCCTAACTCTATTATGCTTCATTTCTCACTTATTTTGCTCAAAAACATGGGTATTTAGATAGATAATCACTCAAGTACCCCTTCTAGCTTGGGTTTTTGATGTTTGAATGGCGGGCAATGGAAGAAAATCCAACTTCTTGCAATTGGAAGAAATTCCTTCAAGTTTTAAACTTGGAATCATGCTCATGGGTGTCAACCATGCTTGGATTTGGTGGTAAGTGGCTTTTCCCCAACTAAATTTGCATTTTTGCCAAAACTAGGGTTTATGCATAATGGAATTTTGAGGAAAGATGATGGGTTTTACTGCTAAACCATGTGGGGGAATGAGTGATGAGTTAATTGCAATGTATTAGAACTTAATTGGGCCTAAGAAATGTTAAGCATGATTAAGCTAGGGTTTTGTGAATAGTAAAATTGGGAAGAATTTCATGATTCAGGTATGGAATCATGGGGGAAATGATGAATACATGATCTATAATGTTTTAGGACTTATATGGGGTGATATGGACTTGTGAAATCAGGTTTATGATCATGCCTTAATTGAAATTTTTGTATATGGGCTATGCAAATCATTGATTGATTACATTAAAAGTGTAATTAAAGCTTAATTGAGTTGTTGCAAGTTGTTTAAGTGATAATCAGGTATACATGAAGTAAATGTTATAAGAAATTAAGATTTTTAAATGATGCCTTATTGAGAAACTCTAAATTAAGTAGTGTTTAGCACATGTTTAATTACATTCCTCAATGAGGGAAGTGATGTGATTGTTATAGCCTGAGATTGGCTATGAAACAAGTGTCAGTATGATGTATTGAATATATGATTATAATAATTAAAGTGTATGGCTAATATAATTCATTGAATTGACATGCCATGAATACAAGTGAATGGCATGGTGATTAATTATAGAGTGCAGTTATGCACCCAAAAAATGTATAACCGAATGATAAAATGAATAATAGTTGTTAGAAAATATAATTCATTAACTGAATACAAATTAGTCAAAATGGCTTATGTGCAGGACATTGAGCATAAGAAAAAGTTGGGAAGCTTGGGAAATTATGGAACTCAAAAACTGAGCAGTGATTCGTTAGTAAGGTAAGTAGGCTCCCTTCTCTATTTGAGTACATGTATGGATGGATGTGGATAACGGTTATCCCGTTGATTGTATCTAGGCATATTTGTTTTGGATGAAGGATACTGGATATCCCGTGCTTGTTTAAGACTAATGTTTATCTATTTTTCAAATGCATGAATGTTAGGGATAATGATTATCCCTAGATTTGAATCAATTCATGCGTGGTTGATGATTTGGGTGAATATGTAAATGTTGGGGATAAGAACTTACCCATACCTATATGTATAATGAGATTATTTTTGTGCATGGATGTCTATGTGATGGGGCAAGGAATACCCCATGTATATGTTGGATAAATGTATTGTATGAATGATGAGAATGATGTATATTCCCCTAATTCTATATTTTGTGTTATATCTATGATTGGAAGTGGAAGTATTTCCATGGGCTGTTTTTCTATTTGACTTTTTGTGCATATTTTGAATGAGGGGATTTGAATTATCTCATAATGAGAAAATGTATATATATATATATATAAATGGAATTAGAAGTATTCTAGGATAGAATATATGAGTATAATTATGTTATGCATGCCGTGATGGCACAATTATGTGTTTTATACTTGTTGAGCGTAGTGTCGATATGTGGTGCATATATGGCATGTATTATAGTATGATGAGCCTAAAGTGGCTTGGATATGATGTGTGAATATGCCTAAGGGGCGTAGACTATATGTTAGATGGTTGAAACTACAGGCCTCATGGCTATGTGTCTATTATATAATAGCACTGTCAATGGTTTAATCATGTTCTGATTAAGAATATATGGTTTTTGATTGATCACAATTTCTTGTTATTTCCTATTTTGGCCTACTTACTGAGTTACTCGGAGTCACGCCTTCTTATTCTATTTTTTTTAGTTGACAGAACAGGTAAAGAATTCCAACTGTGGGTTGGAATTGAAGATACATTCATTATGGTATGATGTATTTGAATTGTAATTTCTGAATATATTTGTATAGTTGTAATTAAATAAATTTAAATGATGTATAATGAAATGAAATGGCATGTCATAGTGATATAATTGTGATTGTAGTTATATGATTGTCATCAAGATCAATTCTGGTCTTGGGACAAGGCTGAGGGTATGGGTATGAAATGTTATTAAATTTAATTGTCTTAAGATACTTAAATTTAATTTTTATATATTAAATGTATGTATTACAGGTGTGAACCCTAATAATTCAAGGTAAAGTCTACTAAATTTTTTGGCAGAATTTGCATAGAAATAGGGAGTTGATAGGAAAATATTAGCATCCTACATTGGACCCGGTAATGCATGGTGAAAACTCTTAGGGTGAGGGTGTGGGGCATTACAAATAATATTAAAAGATCTTCCCAAAATGTAAACTAATGGTCAAAAGGATATGCAGTTTAAGCTCATGAAAGATAAATGAAGGTTTAAGCTCTTGGCCATAGGTGGAAGGATTTGCATAAGGTTAAGCTCATTTGAAATGTCTTCCTTCACCATCTTTGAATCATTTCACCTTTTCTCCTTAAATAGCTTCTTCATAATCTTGATTGTTGGAAAAGATGGGTTCCATCGAATGCAGAAACAAGAGCAGCATTGAATGAATAAGACCATTGAGATTTCTACCATTGAAGTCCATGCCTATCTGACTGATAAATTCTCCTTTGTCTATACGAACAGACGAAGTGTAATGTTCTTCCTTTGTCTATTAGAGGTAGCAAACGAAGCTTGCTTTGCTTTGCTCGAATGGACAAAGTGTAGTATTCATCTCATGCAAGTGATAGACGAAATTTTCTTTACTTTGTCTTGGATGTAGTACTTTGCATGTTGTATATGGGTTTGTCTAATGCAATCTGTAGTCCAATGTGCCTTTGCCTATTATAGTCCATTTTTTGTCCAATTAGCTCTTTTTCTATTCATCTTCATCTTTGCTCACTGTGCAACTTCTACTTCATTTTTTACTTTGGCTGATGCTTTATTTGTAGTAAATAATAGGCAAATTTTGATCCGTAGATGAAGCAAAGTTCTTCAACTGTTCTTCACTTTTCGAGTAATAGAAGGAATTTGTTCTTGCAACTTCTCTCTTTCTTTAATCTTCATTTGTCTATCTTGGCTCAGCTGAAGTTGCACTCCCTTATTTGTTCATATTGCCTTTTTGTCCTCAGACTAATCCATTCTCTCAACTTTGTTGATCAAACAAAGTTTTCTTCTTTTTGTGCATGATTGTCTAGGAGGCAATTTCTTCTTCTTCCTTTTTCTGAGTATTTGATAGATGGTGTGCTATTGTAGGCAACAAAATTTAGAACCTTATTTTAATTAAATTACCTGTAGTAGTGTGAATAAGGGTTGATCCCACGAGGAGTATCTAGCTTAATTTTATGCAAAGTGAATAAGAAAGGGGGGTTTTGAATGTAATGAAGAAAGGGTTATAAAAGAAATATGTCAGAGAAGAAAACCTTGATTCAAGTCAACATCCACCATTAGAATCTCATAACTGATCGTCTATGCAATTATAAATCAATCCATACTTTAAATAGTCATAATTGAAATTATTTCTCCTATTCATCTTTCAACATAGTTAATTAGAAACCAGCATTCTAATTAACCCTAACCACTAAACAATGCAAGACCAGCATTAAAGGTTTAATCTAATAACATCGTTAAGATTTGTAGAGATTGGTGAAGGTAAACAACACAAGCACACGTGGTTATATTTAATTTAGTCAAATATTCTTCCTAAGATTTAATTACTACAATAGCAGCAAATTATTAAACTCTAGTTACTTCATAGATTAGAGGGATTAAACGATTACAGATTTAATATCTAACCTAGCAATAGATTGCAATGAATAGTAAACTAGTAGGCCTCCTATCAATTAAGCATAATAATTATAATCATGAACAAAGAAAAATATTCAATACTCAAAATATAAATTGAATAATTAAATCAAATTAGATCTCATAGTATGTTGATTCTGTGGCTTCTGTCTCCTTAAGCTAAGAATAAAAGTTTAGCCATGCAGGGCCATGATGAAAACTTAAAGAATAGAAAAGAAAAGAGAGAGGAAGATCTTCGCCAAAAGCTTGCTTTGATGTCTCTAAGTTGTTTCCTCCTTTTTCCTCTCTAAGTCCCTTATTTCTCTATTAAAACACCTTTTAAATAACCCAATGTAGGGTTCTCTTGTACTTCCTCATGGATTTCTAAAGTTATCTTGAGCATACAATACACAATTGCTAAAAATATGTTATTTCCGCACATATAGTTTGTCCGCAAGGAGAAGTTTTCATATTTTTGTCATATATTTCTCATATGATATCCAAATCATATGATTCTTAATTCATTTTAAAGATAATTTCAAGATATAAAATTTTATATTGACAAATTTCAATATAAAATTAACATATGCCAAAACCTTCCATAAAGTGACACATATTACTGCACATTACGTTCAGAAAATTCTCTGGAGACAGCTATTGTATTTTAGCCATAACTTCCTCATATTAACTTTGAATCAATTGATTCAGTTTTTGCTAGTTAGATACTTTTAAGAGATATAATTTTTATGTTGAACACATTTTCAAAATATACCCATATCGTTTCCAAAATTTTCCTTGAACGGCTACTGAAATTTTATAATTTTTCTTGCTTGTGAAGCATCCAAAAATAGGTCCTTCTAAAAATAGCATTCCTTCTTCAATTGAATTGTTTCATTCATGTCCCACCATCTGATTTGTGCCTAATTCATATTAAAAATTCATTATTGATGCTTGATTATAGGTTAAGATTGATGCTCCCATAATGATGTGGGTCTCCTTGAAGACCTTTGCTCGAAAATAGCATATTTTGGCCCCAAATTGACCTCAATTCGGCCAAATTGACCTATAACATAAATAAATCTATTGAGTGCAATATTTAATCTAATATGAATGTAAATCAATAAAATTATGTCATTTAAAGACCAAAACATGACAATCTAGGTATTGAAAATATGATAAATTATAAGCTCATCAATACAGCTTCTTCTTCTTTCTTTATCTCAAACAAACTTTGTCTAGCTAGTCAATGTAGATAGTTCAAATTTCTTGAACAACTTTATATTCTTAAACTACGGCTTCATCTTTAACTTCTTTTTTTTTGCATTTGTATTTTAAAATTTTCTTGTTATATTTAACAGACAACGCAAGCTCATTATGGCACATCTTCGAAGCCTTGTTTTCTCCCTTGCTTTGTTCATGAAAAATATTTTGGACATCTCCTTAAATAACCTGAGAAGCATGATTTTAGTACACTACTCCACAAATTGCAACACCACTTATGCATAGAAGTCATCTTGTAAGAATAACTCGAACTTCTACACACTTCGAACTCTAAAAATAGCTTCTAAAATTTTTAATGCAACTTATGCATAGAATTTCTAAATGTGCCTCTAAAAAATTTTGAACCTTTGAACATGAATCTGAAAGATGAAATGCTAAGAAATTTTTCTCCATCCATAACATTCTAAAAAACTTTAGACTTCTTTGCACTTGTTTTTGAATTTTTCAAATTCCTTTGAAACCTTTCAAGCCATGTTTGAAGTGCATTGTTGATCTCTAAAAATGCTATTGAAACTTGACAACGTACATGACTCTGAATGTAACTTCTAAAACTTGTTTTCTTCCTTTGGACATTCCACTAAAAGAGTTGTTCTAAAATTGCTTTTGAGTTGTTTAGATTTCTCTGAAACTCTTCTAATCATGCTACTGAATTCTAGAATTTGATTGTAGATTTTTATGTAAACTTCTTTTAAAGGTTCTAAAACTTCACTTCAGAACATTGAAGCTCATGTAGAAGAGTTCAACATCTCATTTCAAAAGGTCTGAAGTAGAATTCTAAATATTTTAAGCCTTATAATTCCAAATGGGATTTCTTTAGATCATCTAAAGTTATTATTCAAAAGCTCTAAATTTTCTCGTGTAGCCAGCTGAAATGCTTATAGAACCTCTGAAGTTTATTTTAGAAACTCTAAAACTCTGGAGTAGTTGTCGTACTTTGGCCATAAATTTCTCATCCAATATCATTCTTAAAGATTTGGATAGATAATATAAAGGGATAGAACTTTCATGTTGAACACCTTGTTTGAATCATCTTCCATATATGCCATAAATTGCCTCAAAGTGATGTCTTTGTCTTATTCAGCTCTTTTTGATGGTTTTAATGCCTGCAACAAAAACTAATTCCATTCAATGCAATATTTAATCAAACATAAATATAAACCAATAAAATTATGTCAATTGAGGATCCTACACCTGTGAATGTAGGTATTTAAATATGATAAATTATAATCTTATCAAATACCCCCAAACTTAACTTCGATCTTCATCGAACAAAATATTAACCATCACTCATGAAACGGTTAGGATAGTCTCTCTCAAACAATCAAGAACATGCCAGATGAATTACACACATGCACATAACTTAGAAATCATTTAAGATATTTGTCAAGTAATCTTATGAAGCTCATGCTTCACCAATGTAACACCTTACCTCCTGGGATTGTCACTTTATATTTTACCATAAATACATATGATCATACCATGATTTTCCCACTTCCATGGTAGGGTTTCTCTACTACCATTTTCTAGTTTACCTAATTTCTATGAAAAATCAGATTGACTCTCCCCTAAAAATGGGGCTGTCCAGCTAGGGTACAAGGATTCAACACTTATTAAGATAGACTTTCTCTATTGTAATTCATAAAAGTAAGAAATTATACACTCCAATATTCCTCCATTCATCTACACAACATCCCTACAACTCCATACAATTTTCGTTCCACATAAACTCTACACATCACACTCCATTATTACATCGACATGCCTATAAATTACAATTATATATCATGAGACATAAATTAATTACAATGACAATATACATAAGATGGTAATTTCCCAATTACCATTAACTAAGAAAAACAAACCTTCAACTATTATCTTCCTTTCCAATCTTTCTTCTTTTGGACTTGACCTGTCAACTAAAAAAAATAAAACAAGGGTGAGTCTAAACAAACTACATAAGTAGACTGTGTGGCAATCAATAATTCAACCAAAATCAATAAAATCTCATCCATCCAAGTAAATAGGGATCTACAAGGCTTCCTACACACCAATCCAAATAGATATGTTATCAAACTCAATTCAACATCTCAACATGTCACAGCATGAAGAATAGTATGAAGAATATATCATCAGTTGCACATTCTAAAGAAAATTACACACTCTGGGATGATCAGTTATTCCAAATCACACATATACATAACGCATATGTATATATTACAATTTACATTCATGGGATAACTACGATCCCTTGATTCCAACATCCATACACTAGAATAACAATAGAAAATATACATAGGGAATATCTTCTATCTCCCCCGCCACCAATTATACATTAACCTAAAATATCACAATGTTGTATTATATAACAATCAAAGATATGCCCACATCATAGCATTTTGGGATTTTTACTAATCATAGTTCTCATACATATTCACATTACGTGCAATAAGAAATGAGATATTCACAATCCCAGCCAAGTCACATATGCCATCGTCAATTCATATATTCACATATAAGCACATTATCAAATCAATCAGGGGATAATCATTATCCCTACGCAATTACACAAGAAAACATGCATAGCCTACTTACCTAAGAATAATCTGCTCCATAATCTGCATCTTTTCAAACTCGGCTTGTCGCTTCCATGTCAGAAAATCCTACACATATCACATAAATTCTATATCTTATTTACATACACATATACATGAACAATTCTCATTAATATAATGAAAAATAATGATTAAAGTTTTAGTTTAAGGTATCACATTATATTTTACATGATTCCATTTTTGCACCACTAGAAATGGTCATAGTAAATTATGTATAACTTTCTCATATTAATTCCAAATTGAGTGATTTTTCTCTCCTTATTTATATAATTTTAGGCTTACAACTTTAATATTTAACACATTTCCAAATTCAACATTTAAATAGGTTGCTGGGCCCCATAAGTGACACTTTTTGCAGTCAATTATTTTCCAGGAGCAGTTTTAGTAATTTGGGAACTCTCTCATATGAATTCCAAATCAAGTGACTATTGTGTTATTTTGTATATAATTCCAATATCTACAACTTTAATGTTGACCAAGTTACTAATTTATCTCATTATTTGATTCGTGTGCCCCACAAAGTAACTGCAATTGATTTAGAGATTGTTACACTATTTTAGTTATAACTATCTCATATCAACTCAGAATTTAACGATTCTGATGTCATTGGAAATATAATTTCAATATCTACAACTTTTATGTTTACTATGTTTTCTAAATCAATCAAATTATAGGTCAAAATTAGGATTCCATCAAAACTATATGTATTTTAGTAATGGACACTCTGGCAATGGGTGAATTTCAGGTTATTTATTTCCTAATTGTTTTTGGACATGTTAATGTTAGAAATTTCCTATAAAAATATGCAAATTTGTCATTTATTATATTTAAAATAACTCCATATTTAATTATTTTTAAAATCAATTCATTTGATAAGGTTTTAAACAGGCTCAAGATGACTATTTAATAGGGCATTTTAATGCTGTACACATGTTTTATTTCATACCTTGCTGTCCATCTTAATCATCACATTAATTCCAATCTATTTGAGTTAAGCTGCCATATTAATACCCTAACTAAATCATAATTAAACATAAGTAATTAGGCTTAATCACTTAGCCAAATCCCATCAAAATCAGCTCCAATAGTTAGTGGATAGCAGGGTATTTTCCATTGAATTTCATTTTCCAACATGCTAATTTTCATTTCTATTTTAATCAATCCATAGCAGAACTTATTTATGCATTAATTAATAATTATCATCCCTAATTATAGCCTCTAATCTAGATAAAAAAATTATAGCAAACCCTAGTAATTAGGGTTAATCCATGGCATTATAATTCAACAAAAACTTCATGTTTTCAACCCATAATCATGCTTAGTAATTTGATTTAACCATTGCCATACCTGAATTTTTGGATTTCCCTAGTGCATTCCACTTATAGCAACAATTGTTCAATTTTTGCTAGCTATCAATCCTTAATCCAAGAGGAAAATGGATGTTATTAGCTGCCCTTCCCACCAATTAGAGGTTACTTCCAATTCTATTGATCAAAACCGACCACAACATAGCATTTCAGAGAGAGGTGAGGGAGTTTTTCATGAACAGGGTATGGGCAAGCCTTACATGAGAAGGAGATGGGAGATCATGTGTTTCATTGCTTATTTATAAGCTAAAATGTATAGTAGTCTATAGCCTATATATAGCCATGCACATAAACCACCCTTAACTTTTCAAAGTTGCATTAATCCTTGTTTCTATCATGAGTAGGCAGCCCATTTCATATTTCATGTGGTCACATTAATTTCTCATTCATTAAACATGTCATTTTCATAATTTTATTTATTTTTCTTAATTAAGATTGATTTAAACCAATTTGTTTTTGGAATTTACCAGCATCTCAGCATTTCATCTTTCTACCTGCATTTTTAAATTTTCTTCACTTGTTAATCATTAATTAATATGTGTCCTCCTCATCCTCACATTATTATGGATATTCCATCCATTTTCATAATTTTTTTCAAAATAAAATTTAGTTTTTTTCAATATAAACACTTCCAGCGTTCGACCCATTTAAATTCATTTTCTTCTCACTTAAATAACTTATTTAACACACTTGATACATTCCCAACCTCATCCTCATGTTTATATTAATAATCTACTCAATTCAATAAATTTTCCATGACAAATTTCTCAAAATTTTAATCATACTCCAATATACCCCATGCCGAACTGGCAAAAATTAACATAAATTAAAATTTACGCATCTAAAAATTTCAAGGCCTTATAATCAATCCCTTCATGAAGTGAGAATGTGCATTTGTGTTTTTTCAGTCTCATTCTACATCCATGCTTTTTAATCAACAATATGCAAATCAATGATTTTAATAATCTTCACAAAGCACTCCATAAGCTTGCTTTTCATAATCCCTCTCCACTAATATAGATAACTCTATCCACTTGGATCAATAGGTCTTTGTTAAGCTTGTAATGGTCCTTGGGTTTGGCTAATAAAGAAAAGGAATTAGGATTCACAAAATAAGAGATCATAAATAAGTTGTACATGAATGTTCACTCTCTTGACTTTTTTATTTGTTCTTCTCTCTTTTTTATGGGCTCTATTACTACCGTATCCCTAAAAACATTTTCTTTTGAATTCATTGGGATGTGATCCCCCCAATTGAAGGATGAATCCTTTCTATCTTTTTCTTTTTGTCCTTTTCTTTTCCTTTTGGCATCCTTTTTCTTGATACCCTCAAAATTATTTTCTTTTGCTCTCTTATACCTCTTTTCAACCATGTGTCTAGAAGATGTCTTTCAATAGGTCAAGCATAGATTTTCTTTAGGCTGAAAGGCTAGAATGATGAAGCTAAAGAAAGAAAAGTTGAATGATGGTCTTTCCCATGCTTTGCATATGTCATTATTTCATTCAGGTTAAATGAGGACACTAATGACATTAATGTACTAGGTCAGCTTGAAAGGCTCAAACTGATCAAAGAATACCTAAATCATTTCCAAGCAAACATTTTATCTAGAATTTTGCCTTTAGGGATAATCAAATAAGTTCTAGCAAGCTTGTTCAACCAAAATATGTCATCTAATTCACAATGTTATCAACTAATCCACATACACTTTGCATGATTATAACATAATGTGCTCAATAAAGATTTTATCATTCAAAAAAAAGGACTTATCACAAGAATCATTAAATGACAAAGTAGCACCTATCCTTCCCTCTAAATCATGTGCAATGGAAATAAAAATTTGAGCATAGGTTACTGATCATCAAGAGAGAATCCATCAATCCAACCTATTCAATTTCAACAATTTAGCACAATTGCTCTCAAATTTCCATAGCTAAGTCATCAAATGTGAAGCTCATCAAAACAAATTATACCTAAATTTTAAAAAAAAATCACCTAAAATGGAATGAAGATCTCCCTCAAACTTAAACTAATCTTTTTCCTCAATGTGAAATAATGAAAAAATGTTAAGATCAAGGGCTTTCCTAAGTGAAATACATTCTCATCCTCTTTTTTGAAATTGACTTGGCATCATCTGCAACCTTCACTCACAATCATATCAATTTACCATGTGTTTATTCTCCTTTGAAATGGTATGGATGAATCTATGAGCTGTCTAAACATTAAACTATTCATTGCAAATTATACCGCAAGTGAACGACGTCAAGTTTTGTAGTGTAGAGATGAGAGGTTTGTCTCATCCACAGGGATTGTGTATTTTAATCAATCACTAGCTATCATAGAAATAATCCTAATTTTATCTAGATAGTTGAGAATTAAGGAATTGAATAAGAAATAAAATGGACAGCTTTGAAAAGAATAAATTAGGGTATGAAAACTCTAGAGGATTGATTTCATTTATGCTTCATTCATAGTGTTTTCAATTTATTCCAAGTTAATCATTACATTGGTTTATAAATTGAGAATACAAGAACACTCAACTCCCTCTCCTGAGTGCCAAGTTAAGTATTTATTCCTAACATTCTAATTTTGATATCCCTATAAAAATCAGAACATTAGGAATGCATTAAGATCTAGGATTCTCTAGGATGATTTCATAAATCCTAGAATCTCTCCTAAGTCATCTGTGAATTTATATTTTGATGTCTAGATCCAATTTAGGGTTACCTCTCACGAGTGTCAAACCCTAAATACTAGATCATTCAATAAATAGCCAATAAATTGAAAGCATTAAGAATAAAGCATCACAAATAAACCAATTGTAAGATCAATCAAGTGATTCATTGATTATCTCATGAAACCCACATAAATATATCTCCCCTCTAGAAAGAGGAGATTAGCCACTCATATGTAAGATAAATCAATCAAATAACCATTCAACATCATCATAATTAGAATCCAAAGTTAAACCCAAGATATAAAGAATGAAAGTAATGGAAATAATAATGTCTTCCCTTTTTTTCTTCTTGTCTTCACATCCTTGCATTCTGAGCTCCTTCCTCTTGATCTTTAAACCATTATTTCTCCTCTTCAAAATCTCTCAAAAATCTCTAAGAAACCCTTGCAAAAAGATCCCTAAAAAACTAGTAAAAAAACACCCTAAAGAGGCCCCTTTCGAATGGTTTTATTGCACAAGTCTAAAGGGGAGAAAAATTCATTGCATTAGTTTAGCAACGTGTCTACCAGGGACTTGGTTTGGGCTCTAAGGCTCCCAAATTGTTACCTACAATTGTGACTTTTGTGTCACAGGCATTGGAGCGCCAGATTTGGGTGCTGGGTGCCCAAGTTGCTGTCCATTGGAGATATGTTGATTGTTTCAAGCATATCTTCCTCATATAATCTCCAAATCACATGATTCTTGATGAATTGGAAATCTGACTTTGAGATATACAACTTTTATGTTGAATATGTTTTCCAAATCATCTTATAAATATGCCAAATGTAACTACAAATGATACCATGTTTTGCACATCCGAAACTAGATTGAGTTCAAAGATAGTTGTAGTTATATGGCCATAATTTAACATATGATCTCTAAATCTAATGATTTTTATTTTTTGAACAAAAATAATTACCACTTTTTTCTAAATTAGTCTTGATTATTACTAAAAATGGTGTCAAAGTGGTGCTTTTCACATTCAACTTCTTTTTGACATAATTTGTTACCTAAAAAACTAAATAATTGCATTAAGTGTAACATTTTATCAAATGTAGTTATGAACCAATAAAATCATGTCAAATAAAGTTCCAAAACATATAAATTTAGTTATTAAAACATGGTATATTATAAGCTTATCATTAATCTTGTTGAAGCAATCGCACCTTCTGGAATCTTAAATTCATAAGATTGATCCTTGCTAAACATATTCAAGAGATAACTTCTTCTTCTTTTAAACTATTGTTTATACTCTTCAGCCATTAATTATTAATTCTAGCAATTTTCCAGCATTAAAATTATATTTTCTTAATTTAGTATGCTTCATAACTTCTACATTTGAAATATTCCCTTTTGTAAAACACAAATTACATATATAATTAAGATAAAATCTTCCCTGCATGATTAACTACTACTGAAAAGAATTCAAACTTATTCTATCCTAATGAAAAATAAGAAAGCAAGTAAACAACTAAGCTAAATGCTAAGAAAATAATAAGTGTCAGAAACTTGGGTTGCATTCCAAGAAGCACTTTATTTAATGTTTGTGTAAGATAAAATTCCTTCTTCATGGTCTCTAAAATCCAAAAACTCACTCAATTGCATTGGCATGACGTCTCTCACATATCTCTTTATTCGATGACCCTAACTTTAAACTTGTTTCTAGTCCTCATATTCTACAACTCAATAGCACCATGTGAAAACACTTGTGTTACTAGGAATGGGCTAACCCATCATGTCTGCAATTTTCCTAGAAGTAGACACAACCATGAGTCATACAATAATGCTTCCATACTAGGTTCAATGCATCTTTGGTGAATGATTTGATCATAATATCTCTTTGTTAATTCCTTATAAATCTTTTCATTTTCATAATCTTCATCTCTCAGCTCCTCGAACTCAATCAACTAAAGCTTCTTTGCTTCTCCTGTCTTTTGTAAATCAAAATTCAGCTTCTTGATCGCCCAATATGCTTTGTGTTCCAACTCCTTAGGTAAATGGCATGCTTTACTGAGGACAAGCCTATAAGGACTCATTCCAATTTAGGTCTTGAAAGTAGTTTCTATATGCCCAAAGTGCATCATTCAACTTTATTGCCCAATTTTTCCTTGAAGTGTTAACTATTATTTCCTCATTGTTGTGTTCCAGATTTGCCACCAAGGACCGTCGAATGAGTGATTTGCTTCAACTGAAGAATCAGTGTCGCTATTCCGACTCTGGTGTTGATGGTGCTTCACTAGATTGCTTACTTTGGTCACCAAAAAGTGTAGGACAAGGTTGCTGTTGCACCCTTCTCCCATGCTGCTGATAATGATGAGGGAGAGGATGTGATCGGGGATGATGATGAGGTGGATGTGAGGGCGAATGATTCCATTGACAAATTTCAATAGCAGCTGAAACTGCAATGAATGGATTCAATTGAAAGGATCAATAAAGAGGTGAATGTGGGATCTCTGTCGACACACTGCATATTCTTGTTCCACCCAGACGTGGCGGGATGTTGCTGGTGAAGTTGTTCTCCCATAGTGTCGTGGCAAGTTTGTCCATCGTGATCTTATTTCATGCTAATAGATGCCCCCAGTGATTGGTAGCATGGGCAAATGTAGGGATGTGTAAGTGTGGTGCCAAGCATCATCAAGTATGGAATTAGATTTTAAATCCTTGCTCAACCTTGCCTACTTTTCTAATTTCTTCATTTGGAAAGCTCATCGATAAGCCTTCTATTGTAATCTCAATGTTGAGATTTCAATTTTGAATTAAAGCTGCTACAAGAAGCTCTTCCCTTCTATTTAAACCCGTCTTCTTCTTCCATTTTTCCAAATAGAGAGAGAGGCATTCGACACTTCTAGCGGCAATGGTCTTCAATCGTTTAGATGAGTTCTCATTGAGAACTCTAAAACTTCCTTCCTAGTTTCTCTCTTTTCTAGACGAGAAGGAGATGAAGCTTGCTTCGTTTATACTCAACCATTCTTCTGACAATTCTTGACAATGTGTTCAAAAGCCAATTTTAGTTACTTTGAGAGATGAGGTGAGACTTGCATTTTTTTTTTTGGCTTTATTTCCCTAACGGAGTCCTCTGACGAATCTGAAATTCACATTGTTGCTGAAAATTAGAACTTGGGACTCCATGATCTCTGAAATTTATGCTGCAAAACCCATCTCCCTTCTTCTAGTTGGTTGAATAACGCTACTCTACAGTGTAAGAAATCTTTTCACATACATTTTTTTTAACGCATGTACAAAAATGTTCCTCCATTTTCCTAAAATTCCTGCTGCAAGAATACCCATTCCTCTGTTTTGTGTCTTACTGGTCGGGGAAGAAGATGTTGGCTTTGCACATGAGTTGTCAGCTGGAAAATGCCCAACATGTGGGCTGTTAATGCATTGGCAAGCTCGAGAAAAGAGGCCCAGGCATTATCGATGGGCTGAGAACTGGCGTGGCCCACGAGCACTTTTGGTGGGCCCATGATGCGCGACCCATGTTGCTGATAGGCTATGGTGCAGGCCAGGCCAACATCACTGATGGGCTTACGGTGTGCGGCCTAGTGCCTAGGGAGCTTGCAGTGTGTGGCTCATGCTGCTAGCGTGCAGCCCATGTTGCTAGTAGGTCCATGGTGTGGCCCAGCACTACTGGCTTGATGTTTCACCACTTTTAGTGGGCCAATTTTGATGATAACCCACTTGTTTTGGCTTGAAACATTTAAAGTGGGATTAAAATTTATTTGTCACTCAAGCAAACATTGTGACATTTAATTTGTCGTGCAAGTATAATTCTCCCATTAAACTCAAAATGAATTTGATAAACTTTCAAGTTTTATGGTTGGCTTTGGCTAGCTTGGTTGCCATAGATCTCAAAGATTAATGACTTCAAAATTGCATCATATCCATCACACCATGATCAGTGTATTTTGGTGTGGCTTTGACACTCGTTGAAGTAGTAGTCACTTCTAGTTAGCCTTTAATGATCTTAAGCATTTGGAATTTAAATCTAAAATTCCAATACCTTAAATTAGACATTTCAATCACTTGGGACATGACTAAATTTCTTCCATAACATTACCCTTTTGCTTTTTAATTTTGGAAAAGACTAAAATTCATGGGTTTTGTTGCTAAAAGCTCAAAATTCATGGATTTTGTTGAAAAAATCCCCAATACATGGGTTTTGTTACAAAAAGCCCAAAATTCCTAGGTTTTGTTGCATTCACACCTTTCTTGCTCTTTCCTCATGTTATCAAGTATCCCTTTATAATTTGAATGAGGAATTTACTGACATACTTCACTTCTCCTTGGCATTCTTTTTGACAGGTATGGAGCCCATTATTAGAGAAGCATCTCCCTTGCTTGTCAGTTTGATTGATTGTGTAGATTTTGATGATTCTCCCATTAGATTTGATAAGTCAAGCCACATCCCTTGTGATGCTGACCTAGTCTCTACGAGAGGGCACAATGCGGATGTCATTCGGATGATGTTGGAACATCGGCACATTCCACAATTAGTATTTCTGAAGCAGTTCCTTCTTCTGATGCTACCCTTAGATGGTGTGTACGAGGGTCAGAAGATATCTTGAAGGAAGGAGAAGTCCCTACTACCCCACTACAACATAGGAGAGTTCTCGTTATATCATAGTGCTAGAGGGAAGTTCTTGTTGCATCACTGTGCCCAAAGAAAATTTTTGCTCTACCACAATGTCCATTACAACAGAAGCAAAAGAAGCAAAAGCAAGGTAGTGACTCTCAACTTCAAAGTGCTCTCCACTATTACCAGATAAAAGAATCTGATAAGGGGCATTTCATCTGGTTAAATGCAGAGATTTCTTGATAAAAGCTCCCTTACTTTGAAAGCGACAAACAAGGTCATGCCCCCATGCAGCACCTTTCCATGAGGGACATGAAAAGTTGAGAGTGTCCTTTCACTCTTCATTCCTCGCCATCTTTTATTCACAGAAAAGATGTAGAGAGTGGTTATTTATTTGCTAATGCTTTCACCCATTATGATGAGAAAGACTGTTTTGATGGTTATTTCCTATCACCCACAAAAGAGATGTTGGATCCTCATGAATATTCAGTGGAGACCCCTCGCCAGAGGGCAACAATTCTTTAGGATTATAAATTTATTTATAATGGTAAGAGAGGGAATTTCAAAGGCACATTACTGAGAAACAATTTCTTCAAACTTTAGGAGGAGCATATCACAACCATTCATGAAGGTAAAATTTGCCAAGCTGGTATTTATGATTCCATTCTCTATACCCATAGTCCGTTCCATAGGCATATGGATGCCATGTGTGGCTTCATTCAACTCTGGTCTTCAACAACTAATTCCTTTCATTTTCCTTATGGTGAGATAAGCATCACACTGTGGGATTTCAATGTCGCTTGTGGGTTGATGGTCATAGAAGAACCCTTTGATTTGCATCTCCCACCCAATGAGGACTTCAAAAGGGGCAGTTTGGGAATTCTTGTTTTGAGCATAATCAGTAAATTGAAATGCTTTGGTGCCAAATTCTCTTAGATAGGTTCTGCACAGCTATTCGAGCAAATCTTTGATCTAAATGCCCAAGTGAAGGAGATGCCCACACTTGAAGATTAGGCCAAGTGGAATATATAGGTTGATGAAACCTTCCTTAAAAGCATTGCCCTAGAGGAGGAGTTGGTCTTGTTCTTAATATTATGGCTTTTAGTCATTATTTGTCCATCATCAGCTCATGACTATGACATCTTCTTGCCTGGTCTGGCCCGAATAATCCACATATCCAAGGACTACGCTTGGTGGTATAGTAGCAATGGGACAAAATTAGTAGGGAGATGCCTCCAAATTGCAGTCTGATTATTTACCATCTATTTATATCCTCTTTTATACTTGACATGCCTGAGGATATCTGCTTGGGGATATAATGGGCTATGTATTTTGAAAGGCCATCCACTTTTCCACAATACATGTTTTATTTAGATGATTCTCATTCTCGATAGAATGTTTATGACATTGACCTTAGTCATATTGGGTAGTGGGGTTTTGGTAAGCCAATATACTCCATAGGTGAAGATATTGGAAGGGACTTGGTAACTCCTAAGCCAGATACTCTTGAGTTGGCTCCTTATGTCCTTCTAGCTTATATTGAGCAAATTGCACCAATCAGCATGCCTCTTTTAAGGTAGGAACTGAAGAAAGCGAAAGTTGATGTAGAGGCAGGGTTGGATCAGTACTTGGCAGATTGTACTCTAGTACAATTCCATCACGAGGCTCCTCGAGCTTCAGTTCCTCTGAGGACTTCTTCAGTTCAAAAGAGAGAAGCAACCTCAAGTAGTGTTGCTATGAAGGAGAGCAAGAAGGTAAAGACAATCAATGGGGTGCCATTCTCATGCCTTCTATGGTGAGTAAGAAGACAGTTTCTCTACCATTGTGCTCAGTGACTACTCCTCTTCATGAAGAAGTTGCTCAAATTCCACCATCTCCTCCTCATATTGCTAAGTTTGAACAGGTGAGTGAAGGCAAAAATGCAGAGGCCCGTCTCACAAAGGCAGTCCATATAGAACCTTGTATAGATCAAGCAGAGAGGGTTATTAACACTATTGATACTACGGCAGACAGACTGGCTAATGATCAAATGGAGTTGTCATTAGGTTCTTTTAATGTGGAGATAGCCCTAGCCTTATTTACAAATATACCTGCTATGCTTTCTCCATTGCCCTCACATTTTCTTCATTTGGCAAACCTTCAATTGAAGAGAAGGTTAGCTCGGTAGAGGTCCCATTGGAGGGTGCTACTCTCATAGTTGTTCCTGAAGGGGATGCAGACAAAGCTACTCCTTATACTGAGGATGATCATGCCATAGATGAAGCCTTCCCATCTGCTCCAAAAGTGTTACAGCAGATTGATGACAACATTCATGAACTAGATAGGGAGATACTTGAAGCATCAACATCATGCTTTCATGTTTTATTCAGTGAGGATTTTTTTCAGATGTTGTCTTTGTCTTGCCTCAAGGCAACAAAGGAACAAAGCAAGGCTTAACAGGAGGACTTAGAAGATGAAGTCTGATCTTTTTGCTCTGACTTTGCTAGATCACTACAGAAAGCCTCTTCATCTCATGCAATTACAAATTTAAAAGATCATTTTCTATTCTATGCTGAGGGTATGGAAAGGCTAAGTGGTGACATCTCTTGTCTATCATCCATTTTCAAGCAACTGGAGTCTTTTTAGTAATCATGGGAACAGACTGAATTAGATGCTATCCAGAGACTTTCTACTAAAGTTATCAATGCCAAGGAAGTTGAACTTCAGGATATATGGGCTAAGTTTGATGAGAAATCATCAACCATGAGCATGGCTTTGGAGCATCTATCCACTCTTCAAGTAGAATTGACATCTTTGAGAGAAGATGTAAGAATAAATAAAGATCACCTTGAAGCTCTTTGGAGGGAGTTTTGATGGCTGAGCCATCATTTATCCTTCTAAGAATCTCTTGTTGCTTCTAAGGAGAAACAGGAAGGTTAAGGTTTAGAGATTATGAAGCACTTAGAGGAAGAAGTGGCTGCTTCGTAATAAGAAGTGACAGCAACTAAGGAGACTTTAATAGAGTTGAAATAATCTCTAATTGTGAGCCCAAAAGCTGCTCAAGCATTGAAGATGGTAGATGACTAGTTTAACCATCTGAAGGAGTCTATTTTAATTACTTTGACTCATTTGTAAACTCGTTCTATGTATGAGTATCCCATATATTAATGAATGTGTGATTTGACCACCTTTTCTCATAACACTCGGCTTCTTGACATGTTTCTTTTTTGTAGGCTTCATGATAATTCCAATTTCGCAAATAGATCGAATTGCTTAAGAAGCATTTCCAGGGAATAAAGGAAGAGGAGCAAATGCTCCCAGCATTTGATCCCTTCTGGCTCATGCATAGTAATGATTTATACTCATGAAACATTTGCGAGATTTAGAAAGGGGGAGAAAATGCCCCCAGGGTTTGCTCCCTTCTAGCTCATGCATAGTAACACTTTAGCAGACACCCACTATTTACAATCCAATATGAACCATTGGCATAAGCCTACTGCACAACATAAGGGCCCTTCCACTTGGGCTCAAATTTACCAATTAATTTGCCACTTGCCATTAGCTTTGTCCTTAGATTAAGGACTAAATCACCTAGGCAAAATGCTTGATGCTTGATTGATTGGTTATATACCTTGGCCATGCAGGCTTGGTATAACTCAATTCTTTTGCTTTTCTTGGAACTGCTTTTAATCCAAAGGGTCACGTTTCTTGAATTGTAACTTGGCTTGCTAATCGATTGTCAACCCTGAATGCATTACAACTCTTAGTGAGGGCAATTGCACTTCCAAGTGTAAGACTGCTTCTATCCCAAACACCAAAGAATAAGGAGTTGCATTGGTTGCTATTTGGTGAGTAGTGTGATAAGCCCAAAGCATCTCTGGCAATTTGAGATGCCATTACTACTTATTCTTATCTATCATTCTTTTCATAATCCTTAGGATCACCTTATTGAATACTTCCGCTTGGCCATTTCCTTATGGATGATATAGTGTAGAGAACACATGTTTGATGCCTTGCTTTCAACAAAACTTCTCCATTTCCTCATTCTTGAATAGAGTGTCATTGTCTAACATAATTTGGCATGGATTACCATATCAATACACAATCTTGAATTTGATAAACTCAATTACTTCATTAGCTCTAACTCTCTTGTATGAGTTAGCTTCTACCCATTTGGAGAAGTAATCAGTTGCTGTTAGGATGTAGGCATGTCCCTTGGAAGATGAAGGGTTGTTTGGACTAATGATATCAAATTCCCACCATGCAAATGGCTAAGAGATACTTATGGGTGCCAATTTTTGAAGGAGGTATGTGTCAGATATCCCCATGAAGCTGACATTAGAGACATGATTTGGCAAATTACAAAGAGTCTGATACCATGGTAGTTTAGTAGTATCCTAGGCATTTGATCCATCTATTTAATCTTTGACTAAGTGGATGCTAGCCACATTCACTAAAATGCACTTACATGAGTGCATATTGAATCTCTTCCCCATTAAGACAATAGAGCCAGAGTCCATCATATGCCTGGCGATGTAGTGTATTATTATAACACACATATCGAGTAGCTCTTTTTCTTAGAGATAATCTTTCCTGCAAGTTTTCTAGGAGCATTCCACATTGCAAGTAATCGATATAGGGGGTTCACCAATCATCCACTGCCAATTCCATGCACGCTATGCATTCCACTCGCTTAGTAATATCCTCATCATATGAGTCAGGAATGCGGCTTCATTGCTCAACCTTGACAATGACTTCTTGACCTTTAACAATAACTAAAGTTATTGCCAAGTTTGGTAGAGCATCAGCACTGGTGTTCTCAATCCTTGGAATATTCCCAAAGCTGACTTGAAAAAGTTCATTTAATAGCCCTTGTGTAATATCATAATATTGGTGCAAACTAGGCTGGCAAACTTTATATTCAATGGCTAATTGTTAGACCACCAATTTTGAATCACCAAAGATGTCTAATTTTGTAATCCTAAAGTTTAGGGCAATCTGAAGTCCTATGACTAGTGCTTCATACTCTGCTTCATTGTTAGTGTAATTCTTTCCTAAGTAGAAAGAATATAGAAGGACATTTTTTTGAGGTGAGATAAAGATAATTCTAATGCTAGCACTAATAGCTTTAGTAGCACCATCAAAGACATCTACCAGGGAGTGTTGACTTGTGGAATAAATACTTCCTCATTTGGAAAGTCTTCTTTTACAATGACCTCTTCATCAACCAGGTGTGCTGTCAAGAAGTCAGCAGAACTTATGCTTTCACTGATTTTTGTGGGATAAAGGTGATGTTAAATTCTGACAATAGTAATGACCACTTTGCCAAATGTCCTGATAGCATGGGATGAGTGATCAAGAACTTGAGCAGATCTGCTTTAAAAATTAACTAAATTTCATGGGCAAGGAAATAATGCCTTAAATTTTGGGCTACAAACACCAAGGCAAGGCATGTCTTTTCAATCAAATAATAGTTTCATTCTGCATCGATCAACCAATGGCTAAGGTAACATAATGCTTGCTCCTTACCATTTTGATTTTCTTGTATGACCAATGCCCCTAGCGATTGCTCACTCATGGAGATGTACAAAATAAGCAATTTACCCTTGGCTAGTGCAGCCGAAATCGGTGAGTTACAGAGCAATTCTTTGATGGTATTGAAGACTTTCTAGCAAGCTTTGTCCCAAACAAAGGTGACATGTTTCTTTAGTAGATGGTGAAATGGCAAGCATCTTCTTGGTAAATTGGCTACAAATCTTTTGATATAAGATAGCTTACCTTACAAGCTTCTTAGATCATCTATGTTCCTTAGGGGAGGCATGTTTCTGATGGCCTCTACTTTTTATGGGTCCAACTCGATTCCTCAATGATGGATGATAAATTCCAAGAACTTACCTAATCCAACTCCAAATGAGCCATTGAGTGAGTTTATGTGTAACTTGTTTTTCTTAAGCCATACAAAGATTATGCATAAATCCTCCTGGTATTGATCATGACTGTTGGATCTTACCACCAAATCATCAACATAATATTTAACATGTTTGTGAAGCATGTCATGAAAATAACTTGCATAGCTCTTTGATAAGTAGCTCATGTATTCTTTAATCCAAATGGCATTGAACTTTATTGCAAAAGATGCCCATTGGAGTGTGAAATACAATGGAGGCCTTATTTGTTGGTGTCATCTTAATTTGGTTATAGCCAGATTAACCATCCATGAATAAGAATGTGTCATAGAGCAATGTGCTATCGATAAGGAGTTCTGTATGTGGTAGCGGAAACCCATCTTTCAGATAGGCTTCATTGAGATTGTGAAAATCAACACAAACTCAAATTTTCCTATTCTTTTCCTTTACTAGGACAACACTGGAGATCTATCTTGGGAACTTGATTTCTCAGATGAAGTTGGCTTCCAGCAACTTATTGATCTCATTAATGATTTGCTGCTCTAAGTTAGGTTTGAACTTCTTTGGTGCTTGCTTTATTGGCCGCTTGCTTGGGGAGATATGTAAAGAGTGCATCGTAATATCTGGATCTAAGCCAGGCATTTCGAAGTATGTCCACGCAATGAAATCATTAAATTCCCTGAGAAGATTGATTAGTAATTGCTTTTTATGTTCTGGCAAAGATTTGGTAATGAAGGTAAGGTGCTTATCTTTGTCCGTGCCCAAGTTGAACTCTTTAAGTTCATCGATTGTTGGTTGTCCACCATCTTCTAACCTAAGTGGAGTTATGCCACAGGTCATTTCTTCAAAGGAAGAATCAGAGTCATTGTCTTCTTCTTCCTCTGAACGATCAGGGTTTGACTTGTGATCAGACCCATGAGTCTCACTTGCTGTTCCTGACTCTGATTCAAGAACTGATGGGTCATTAATGACTTCTTGGTCATCTGTATCATTAGGTCCTTCAAATTTATCTGTTATTCTTTGTTATCAGACTCAGATTCTTCTTCTTCTATTGATGCATGGTGAGAGGTGGAAACCATATAATAATGTACAATTATTGATGAGGCAGACAACATTTTTAACATCTTGGACTCAATAGGAGTTGATTAATAGTCCCACATAGTGGAACTGATAGTCGACTTGATACTCACATAAGAGCAATCCAAGGTATACTCCTCATCACTGTCCACATTAATATCATCATTCGCCCCAAGACCTGTCTGATCTCTTGGATATTGGAGACCCTTCAATTTTCCTTTGATCGAAACCAGGATGAGTGGACTAATTCCTAACATATAGAGTTCATTAGGATAAATATTGAGTACGTTAGTCATCATTTTGCATCCCTTACTAAATTTCTAAAAGGTTTTGGTAGACAGGAATTTCTTGGGCAGAAGATTAGAAGTACGACATTGTCTATAGGACTCCTTTTTTGCTTGGGATTGTTGTTTAGGTTCTTTGCCCTAAATGATTTCTGACTTTGCTGGTCGAGTCAGCGATTAATTGTACCTGACCATCATGAATTGTAATTTTCCTCTTATGATTTTCCATTTACTTCTTTTGGTGTTGAGATTGGAGGATGTCTCTTACTTTGCTTGATTGGTGCTCCCAGTGTTGATCTCGAAATGCAAATATTGTGTTGGTTTTAAGATTACTTGAGAGTAGCTTAGCATTGAAGGTGACAATGTTGAAAGACTAGTTGTTATTCTCTTTGAGCTCAGAGTATTGATTAGGAACCGGATGTTCTTGACTAGTGCTAGTTGTGGCAACATATAAGCTCATAAAGAGTTTGCAACTTTATTCTCATAAACTCTAGCTGGTGGGGGTATGGCTTGCCCTCTTACTTATCGATGGCATGGTCGATCCTCTTCTATGTCCTCTTCCAAGCGATTTGGTTGTCAATGCCCTAGCTTTAAAGGAAAAACATTATGGAGTTGAGGAATTTACCACTGGCCTCTAGCTGAGTACATTCTGAATTGGCGAAGCTGGTGCTAGAGCAGAAGTGACCAGGTGCTACGACAGTTGCAGATGCTAAACCGGCAACCTATCTTCATCTTCATCGTCTACTTAAAGCACTTCCAACTCTTTCATGATTTTCAACTTGTCTTCTTGTGAGATGCTTGTCCCAATTTCAAAGCACAAAGACATTGGTGGTGGAAACACTAGGAACAGGACCACCTGTGGAGGTACGACCTATGATGAGGGTCTTTGTGATATGGACCCTTGACTTTTGGCAGTAAACAACTATTACCTTCTAACCACGATCAGCTTGGATGATTCTTTTAGCTGCTCCAGCTCATTCAGTGCTAGCTCATAGTATTAGGCTTCTGAGAAGAATGCCTCTGAAATTGTGAATGGTCGTACATTAGCTGATATGCGCCTCATTATGTTGTCTTGGTATTACTTAAAGCATTGTTGCGCCATGGATGCCACAACTTGGTGTCATGCAACCATGGCTTTCCAAGCAACAGGTTGTAGGATGTTGGCACATTAATGTCATGATAGTTGACCTTTGTGAGAAATCCTTAAATATCAAGGCTCAAGGTGATAGTCTCCATAGTCTTTTGGCTTTCTTGGTTGAAACCTTGGATCGCTAAAGTGCTGCTTTTGTGAATGGATGGGCACATCCTGATACGCTTCAGTACTTTGAGTGGGAGAATATTAACCACAGATCCTAGATCCAAAATAATGCAGCTAATCCTTTCTCCCACTAAATCGACACTTACAAATAATGGATGATTATGCTTTGTACTTCCAAGTAATAAGTCATCATCTATGAAAGTGATGGTCGGGATTCAATTACATTAGCAACCTCTGCCAAGTATAGGTCTTTGACAGACTCATCTACCAACACATTTATGAGCACTTCAGAGACTTTTTAGAGAGCTAGAGTGCATTGTATATGCTCAGTCTTGCCGGGATTCTACATAAGAGGGCAACAATATCATACTCTAGTTTATTTGTGCGTTCGGGAGCTTCTCTTTCTTGAGCAGGGGGATAAGGAATTTTAGGCACCAGCTCTTCTTGCATTGGTGCCTTTCCTTTGTCTTGAGTTGTATTCTTCCTAGATTGCAACATGGCCATTGTTTTGGGTGACTCAAATGCTTCTTGTGGAGATTCTCTTTATTCGGCATGATGTTGGTCATGTTGCAAGATACCTCTATGGGTTCTGATGGTTCTTGGATCAGTAGCTTGTGCAATCCAGGGAATGAAGTAGGTACCTCTTTGAGTAATGGAAAAGCCTTTCCCAATACAATAATGCATTCCTATATTATGCATCTTTCTTCTTGCAATACGAGGTAATAAAGGCGAACATTGCACCATTTCAAAGCAAAATCATAAAGATGTTCCACTTCAAAAGGATGAATTCCTTATACTTGTGCCTTAGAGAACTGAAAGGTGTAATCATGAAATCTATATATGAATGCTTTAGCTAACACCTACCAAGATTTGAATGATTCAGCTAGCAATGTTGTGATCCACTTTAGGGCATGACTATTACCAGCCAATGAAAATGAGAAGCTCTTGATCACATATGCCTCATTCTGGGACATCATTCGCACTAAGGTTTGATACTAGAATAAGTGTTCGATTGTAACCTTATAGCCTTCTTTAAATAACTTTATCATGGGCCACCCTAAGTAATGGATTTACTTAGCTTCTAGAGCTACCATTAAAATAAGGGCCTACATGTAATGCAAGTATTTAAGGACCCTCATGATATGGGATTTTATGAATACTTATTCCTTTAGTGGGTCATCTATTGCCCTCATCTTCTTCTTTACAGCTTGATCAAAGGCCTCTATGAAGTTAGACAACATTCGATGGTGAAAATAGGCCTTTTTTCCAGGCAAAGATGGATTTCTTCTACCTCTGGGTGATCAAGCGATTGTGGTCACTTAAAGTAGCGTCCCTCCATTTATAAAAATAATTGGCCATGTTCTCACCAAAATGGTTACCCCAATTGATAAGAGACTTCTTAATTCCTTCCTTTCTTTTAGAAAGGAAGCGTAACAGGAACATATCCTACAAGGGGACCCACTCTCTAGTGCCTTGGACTGTTGGAGTTTGGAACCAATTCTTCTTCACTTCAAAGGAAAGCAAATTTTTAAAATTCTAATGCATCTTTGCAAGATCTAGATTTTCTCTGCAGTACTCATTAGCATAGTAGAAGAGGTGTGTGACCGGTGAATCAACAATATTGAATATGATAAAACCTTGATACTAGTGCTCTCTTTGGCGATCGCACCTTCTATGAGAACGTTCTCACCTCTTGTTTGGCCAACTAGTGGAGGCCTCTCCTTTGCCGATATGATAGTAAGGTGCGATTATTGGATATTCAAATGGATTATCCTTATCAGAGCTTGGGTTCTTCCTAGTTTTCAAGTTTGGCAAGTTGTCCCAAAATGCTGCTCATACTTCATCTGCAGCTGACAAAAGTGACAGTGATGGCTTCCAAGCATAGAGCTCTGAGCACCCTTGATCGAGGCAGGCTCTTTTCTTTTTTTCCTTTCCATTTTCTTATAGAAGGATTTAAGCCTCTCTGACTCAAGGTAATCCCCAATTATGTATGGTTGGAACCATGATGGCCAGCAATGTATTCTTTCAGGGTATGGAAATAAGTTTTTCAGATGATACTTTTTTTCTTTTTGCTTTGCATGTTTGGACTAATGGTTTCATCCCTTATATATCATCGACGGGACTTCTGGGATGTCTTTTGGGCAAACAAGATCCCAACCTTTGTTATTAGCCATGATTTCTCTCTACACCTCTTGGCTAGAGGTTTTGGAGAACTGATGGTTAAATTCCTGTTCCTCATTAGTAAATTAGGAATTTCTTTTACCGATATGCGGATGGATAGTGCCTGTGCATCTTTCTTCAGTGTAATTATTCCTCTCTTCATATAATGGTTAATTATTCTCCTTACTATTTTGCATTTAACTGTTGGATGATTGATCTCCCGATGGTAATAACAGTATAGGAGATGGTTCACCTTATCTTCCTCTACTGGGAACAGGGGTTCCGGTAGCTTTATATGCCCTAATTGAATTAGCCCCAATAAAATTAATACTACTTCCTCATCAGAGTACTAGTATTTTGGCTTTGGAATCTCCCTTTTCTTTAATTGTCTATCATTACCTCTAGCTTTGGTCTCAGTGGTGTTGACAGAAATGTTTAGTTTGCTTCTTTCTAGTTCTTTCTTCTTGGGTTAGAAAGTGCTTTCTTTCTATTTATCATCCTAGACTTTACACTTCTCAGAGAGGGAAAGGTGTCTTCTTTCCAACTTGCCTCATTGGCCAACGCTTGAAAGGTGGTGATCTGCTCATTCACTAAGATTATGATGTCAACCTCGATGCCATTGCAGCATAGGTAAACTTTTTACTCCTCTTTTAAGGTTACCTCACATTTATTGGCTTCCTTCTACCAGTGAGAGATGAACTCTTCTATTGGTTCATCATCCCCTTGACTGACCCTGCTGGAGGCATCAAGTACCACTGGAATGCTAGTCCCTTGAGTAATTAGCTAAATAATCTCAAGTAAAGATTGTGATAGATAACATAGTTTCCCATCTTGAGATTGAAGAGGGTGAGATGATGCTGGGGATCATCTGTTCCATCAAACGTATGGAAGTCTATCATCTGAAAGCCTGGTGGGAATGACTAATTCTTAATCTTTAGCGGATACGGCCGATGATATATGTTTGGCACTTGAGAAGGCAAGTTTATTTGTGGTCGATCCATCCAATCATTCATCACTGTGCCATGGGATCCGAGTTCATTTGGTATGGTTATGCATTCGAATTTGCAAGGAACAGTTGTGACGAAACATTTGCACCAAATGGCTATGCACGCACATTAATATTAGGTAGCTGCCAAGGTGAAGCAACTAGAGAAGTGAGGGGGTGAGGCATTTGCTCCTATAGGATCCCCTCTTGGTAGATTGAAGACGAAAGGTCTCGACGGCATAATTGTTCCCATGGATGGAAGGTTGAGGAGATGTGTAACATTAGATGGTTGGCCAGGATCAAAGGTTTGGCCAACATTCTATTGTGCATATGTCTCTCTTCACCACTGATTTTCATCCTTGAGCATTTTCAATTGTTGCATTATCTCTTCTATGGAAGTGGGAGCTACATTTCCCTTAGCCATGTAAAATGTGACTGTTGGGACAAGTTGATGTCTGTGCATCAATTAGTGAGGAAATGTAGATAGCTAATCTTCTCTCCCGACATCCTCTGATAGAGAATGAAATATCAGGGTAGGCACCATGGATCTAGCCATCGACCTCGTGATGATTATCTGACAAGGCAAGCTAGGTGGTGTTGGTGTCAGGTCCCTATTGACTAAAGTAGTGCAGACACTAATAGGCTACACCTTCCTCTTCTTCTCTCCCTTCTTTGGCTACTAGAATCAACACTTCTTTCTCTCTTTTCTACCTTCGATGTCTTGCTTGGCATTTAAAGGGTGTCTGTCCTGTCAATCTCTCTTCTCTTGGAATAAGAGAGATTGGCTAAAGCAGCAAACATATTATTTTCCTAATATTTATCCTTGTATGGAGATGATCTTCTTACCATTGCAATGTGCTTCTTGGATGGTAGCTTCCATGCTTTCTTATTTTCTTGAGCAGTTAACCTATGGGTTGACCTCTTCTTGGACTTTCTTTTCTTCATTGTCCTCTTTCCAATTACCTGAGAAGGCTAAGCATACTTTTTAGAAGCCTTGCTTAATACATGCCTCCTAGTTCGGTCAGCTGGCTTAGGATCAAAGAGAACTCCTATTTGCCTCCCCTTCATTAGTTTGGTTAGGTTGAGAGTTACAACCTTCTCTCTCTTTTGAAAAGGAGAAAAGGTCCATATACTCCTGGCCTTAGAAGAGTCTTAAGCGTTGTTGAAGATAGATTTGTCTCCAATGATTCTAGGAGTATGAGGAGAAACAACTTTCTCCTCTGCCTCCTATTTTTCTTTGTCTTCTTCTTCTCAACCTCATTATTGCTAGAGGTTGGGACAGTGGAAGCAGCCTTGGGTATTGCTAGAGCAGCCTTGGATGAGGAAGGAACTAAGGTAGCTGACTCCCATTTTATGGATAACTAGTGTTAGGCCATTTGACACTATGATAAAGGAGTGAGGGACACTCCTATCAAAGTTCTTTAGGGAGTTGATAACAAAGCCCCCACCTAGCAAAAATCCAAATGCAAGTGATCTAGCCCTTCAAATTGATTTCTGAAAAAGAGGGAGTGAATGCAAAAATGACCAAAAATTTGCTAAGAGCAAAAGAAGGACTTAGTTAGTTTCATGAGAAATAAGGTCTCAAAGATGCATTAGCATTATTTTTCCTTATAAATGAAAGGTGGGATGTTTCATGTCAAGCTCACCATTTTTGCAACAAGTATAAAAAGAGGAAGTAAAAATAAACAAAAATGGGACAACATAAAGAGATTTGTCATTTGTTTAAATGAATCAAACAATTCTCATTTTATTTTATTGATTATCGTTAATTGATTACACTTGCTATGTACATCAAAAAATTGCATATTCACATCCCAGACCACAAGTGGTCCTAATTACATCTCTACAATGGGAAAAAATCCTTGATTAAAAGAAAAAATACAATGCATCTTAGAGACCCAAAAATAAAATACACACTCTCTCAAAATGAATGTGTGTTGTCTTTGGGATCGCTAAGCACATTGCGATGACTTGATATTTAGGAGATTGCCTCAAGTTAATGGGCAGATAAGATAACATGGCTCTAGACTAGGTTGCTAGACACTAGGTCAACCTAAAGAATGAGTTTTTTGATTTGATTGGTTTGTCTAGGATGGAATCAAGACTAGGTAATTCCTATAATTTAGACTATAAGAAACTATAGAGATAGTAGGTGTTTTGCGACCAATTGGTATATCCTAGGAGGACTCAAGACCGAGTGATCTCTATTTTGTTTAAACCTGAAAGAGACCAAGAGAAAACAAATGACCTAGGTTTGGTTCTGATTTCTCTCATTGCTCATGAGAAGCTTAAGTAGAGTAGGCCAGGTTGACTGGATTTAGCTCGGCTCTCTCAATTACCCATGAGAAGCTTAGGAAGAGTGTTACCAAGATGACTGGATTTAGCTTGGCTCTCTCATTTATCCATAAGAAGCTTAGGAAGAGTGGGACTAAGATGAATTAATTTGGCTTGGCTCTCTGAATTACTCATAAGAAGGTTAGGAAAAGTGGGCCAGGTTGACTAAATTTAACTAATTTGATGAATTGTATTTGGTGAGGTTTAACTTGGGGAGTCATGACTCAATAACTCAATGAGTCATTGACTTAGGGACTTGGTCCTAGACTTAGGCTTTTGAATGAGTTAATGGAAGTGGTGTTTGCTAAGGTTTGGGTGAGTCGTGAGTCGCGACTTAGTGACTCGGTGAGTCATGACTCAATTACTCGGCCCTAGACTTAGGCTTTTGAATGAGTTGGTAAGTGGTGTTTTCTAATATCTCATGATAAACTAGAAGCGGGCAATCTCTGCCATTTATACTGTAGAGATCGAAGATCCAGGTTGTATGAATTAAGCCTAATTACACTTTAAGTTAATTAAGACTAATCATAATTATGACTAATGACAATGATTAATGTTAAATGATAGTTCTTAATTGATTTAAGACAATATCATTAGCTTCCTAATTTATGGGGCATTTGTAGGGTAACTCTACCATTTATGGACTTTAAATATGGTTTAAACCAATTTTAATGTATTTTAACTGTCTAATCCAGCATTATCATATTATCTACTAATCATATAGGGCCCACCATTACCACAACATGGGTGAGACCCACATTTGTACTATGGCGAGGCCATAGCAGAGTGCCTTTAGGCACTATAGAAATTACCAGTAGCCAAGGGCCACTGGTGTAAAGGGAGGCACTTGCCTCTTGAAGACTCCTCCAAGCTCCTTCAAAAGAAATTCTCTATCTTTCAAGGCCAAGAGAGGGTGTATTTATAGTTTTTTAGCCTTTGGGGGAAACTTGGGCATTTTAGAGAATATGCCTTGGTTGCACTTATAGGGGCATTTTGGGCATTTGGGAAAAATTAGAGCCTGACTACCATGCCTTTGAAGTAGCTTTATTCCTGCGCCTTGGAAGGAACTTGACTCCTACGCCTTAGAAGAAGCTTGACTCCCATGTCTTAGAAGGAGCTTAACTCCCATGCCTTAGTAGGGGCTTGACTCCCACACCTTGGAAAGAGCTTGACTCCCATGAATTGGGTGGGGCTTGATCCCATGCCTTTGGCAGGAGCTTGACTCACATGCTGTGGAAGGAGCTTGACTCCCACACCTTGGAAGGAGCTTGATTGCCACGTCAAGGGTATTTTTGGAATTCTCATTTGCACCTTTGACCGATCCAAATATTTTAATTAATTAATTAAAATATTCTTAGCAAAATAGATTGCCAAAATCCAATTAATTACATGTACGTCCAATGTAAGTACCATATAATTAATTTGACGCATTCTTTTATATACCCTAGTATATTTTCAAAAATCTATTTACTTAGAGTTGATTTATAAGCCTTATTATATTTATATACATGCATATATATTAAGTTCAATTTCAAAAAAATGATGTGGATAAATTTGGTTATCCGTTTGTATTTGTGAAAAATGCATATCTAGAAAAAAATATTTTTGCTGGCTTCTTCACTTGCATGGCCAAAATCATTGCACATTAGACAAAACATCTTCCCACTACATGTCACATTACTAGGATTGTGGAGTTGCTTGTTGCCGTTGCCTATGCTATTTGCACTCCACGTCAGTTACTCCTAAGCTGCATGCCACCTCAGCTGCGCCTTAGCTACATAGCAGGTTAGCCTATCACAGCAGGTGAGAGATGGTTGTCCAGCTGCATGACACATCACTCCTTGACAATTTCTCTCTCCAAACTCACAATTATCATTCCTAGTCTTGCTAAGGCCTTGACGTCACCAATGAGGTGGTCACCATTCGACCATTGTTCAGGTGATCTACGTTGACCAGAAGATCATTGTTGCTTTTTCGATACCTATGTTGGCGGTGCTGTAGTGGATCACCCCCTGCTATCACCGAAAAATGCAAGACAGAGCCGGTGTTGCCATCCTTCTTCCTTGCTACTGATGACATTAATGGCATTGGTTTTCCCATTTCCACATCATACCTTTCCACCATCCTTGCTTGTCGTTGTCTGACCATCTTCCTCCATTTCTGGCTGGGAAATTTGAAGACACACTAAACCTGTGAACGTTCTTGTTGTCAACAACTGTGGATTTCCACTACTTCCTACGTCATCACTATCCAACCATCGGATGAGTGATCTTCGCTGACCAAAAAATTGGCACCACTCTTCTGACTCTGATGTTGTCGTTGCTTCACCAGATTGCTTCCTCTGGTCATTTGAAAAAGCAGAACAGAGTTATTGTCAGGTTCTTCTTCCTCGCTTTTGTTGTTCCAGATCTGCCATTAACAACCATCGGATGAGTGATCTGCTTTGACCAAATAATCGGCATTGCTATTCTAACTTTGGTGCTAACGATGCTTCAATGAATCGCTTCCTCTGGTCATCGAAAAATGAAGGACAAGGCTGTTGTTGTGCCCTTCTCCCTTGACACTGACGATGATGAGGGACAGGAAGGATATCGGGGACAACAATGAGGTGGACGCAAGGTCAAATGATTCCATTAACAAATTTCAACAGCAGATGAAATTGTAGTGAATGGATTCGATTCTCAAGAGCAAAAGAAATGCCCTCAACTGGCCTCTAAGGATGTTCTAGTTGGATTTCCTTCTTGACAGTTGGTTCTGACTCACGTGGATTATGGAAGGCAGCTTGCATTTTGCCGATGGTGGGGTTATTGGTGACAACAGAAAGGTGAACATAGGTCCCTGTTGACAAGATGCATATTCCCATTCTACCCTAGACGTGACAGGATGCTATCGGTGAAGTTGTTCTCCCATAGTGCTGAGGTGAGTTCCTCCATTATTGATTTTATTTTAGGCCAACAATTACAAAGGATTGTCATAAACACATATAAAACAACTTCGTATAAACAAAACAAAAGAAGAAAGTCATTAAACATACAAGAGATCATTACAAGAGAACACATCATGATAGAAACATTACATTAGGAAAGTTTGCCAAAAATGAATTATAATGCAAATGCAGTAGAATTATTTGGGTGGTTTGGGTCTTTTTTGATAGATTTTGGGAAAGAAAGTGGGGTCAAATGATGGGGGAAAATCTGAGTAAACTATGCAGGTTGTGGAATAGGTGGTTTAGAAGAGGACTTAGGCACTACACATTTAGTTCTTTGTGGTGGAGGAAGTTGAATGAAGGTTGGATCTTTAGCAAGTGCAGTTGGGGGTTCATGAGTGGTGGCCTAAAGTCCACGGGTAGAAACATAAATGAAATCAATACGATCCCTACAAGTTGGATCTAGCAGCTCAGGAAAGTACACCAATGTTCCTTTTAAGATGGCTTTAGTGTTTGCATTCATCCTCGCAGCATATTCTTCATAGTGCAAGGTGATGAGAGAGAAAGGGGCCTTTTGTGTTCTTTTGATAAGTGAATTTTATTCACTTATATTGTGCTTGTTTGAACTAACTTTTAGCTTGTCTTGAGTTATGTTTAGCCATGTTTAGTTAATAATCCATTTTATTTTATTTTATGTTTGTTTGTAGGAACATGAATGTAGAAATCTTTGCAAAAACATGGAGAATAAACAAAGATTGATGGATGTTTTGCAATAAAGTAAAGAAGTGAAAGAATATATGTATAGCATGTCAATATTGTAGCATAGGATTTCAATGTTGCAACATTCTGCCAAAAGGGGAGCACCAAGTTTATGTCGCAACATTGAATTTTATGCTACAACATTCAAATGGAGGTTACAATGCACGAAATTGGCTGTAGTTTTATGTTGCAACAATGGATTTCAATGCTGCAGCACTTGAAATTTTGGCAATGTGTTTGTTTGGGCTGTCCCCAAACGGAATGCTGATCTGGCTCTCGAGAAGATCCCGCCTAGAATCTTGCAAGATAGAGAA
The DNA here is from genome assembly GCA_036873735.1 of Pouteria campechiana. NCBI lineage: Eukaryota > Viridiplantae > Streptophyta > Magnoliopsida > Ericales > Sapotaceae > Pouteria > Pouteria campechiana. The sequence goes on from JAYJMB010002466.1 coordinate 58,998, forward strand.
AACGTCAGAGGGCGCCGGGGGTGGTCCCGGCACAGGCACTCCGACGCTCAAGTCAGATAGGGACCTTAATAGGGGGAGTGAATAATAGAGAGAGAGAGAGAGCCTAGAGAA